>JAJOOO010006146.1:0-14908 GCA_029582685.1 Solanum piurae
GGCTTTTTCAGACATAGTTTTAGAGTCAGCTTTAGCATTTGAGTGATTTTTCAGTATCGCTATACTCTTATTCCGTATTTATATATTAGACCAGTTTTCGGTATTCCCTACTATTAGTTATAAATTGATTCAGCTTCCGCATTAGTTCGTGTTTTCATAGATATGTTCAGTTTGCTTATGATATGCCATCTCAGGGTTAGCTTGGGGTCACTCGTGATCCTAGGTCTCGTATTTACGTCAAGGGGTAGCCTCAGAACGTGACATGTGGAATCTCCGATGATGGAGATGCACAGTTTCCAGAATCTAGTCATTAACAACGACATCATTGTTGGTCACAGTAACTTCAAGATGATATTTGTAAATTTCGACTTCATAAATTTCAGCTATTTCTTGAAAAAAAAAGTAATTTTTGTAAAATAATTCATTCATGAATTGACGGATATATATAACAGTTTAGAGACTTCAAACTTCTCCAAAAGTTTCCTAATTTTTTTCCTTAAACCGCGTTGCCTAAGATATTAATGAAAAGTGACCTAAAATGTTATATTTACACGGGATTAATATTTTAACTTAATTTTGGATATGCATTTATATTTTAAAAAAATTAAACACTTTATGTCCTTATATATACTATTAAAATGTTATATTTACACCCTCTATGAGAATATATCCCTAACTAAATATATTAAAAGATAAAATTATAATTACAAATAAAATATTCTTATATATTTATTTATTGTGAAATAGGTAAAATGAAAATATATCCATGTCATTGATTAGCCATATTTCGTAGAAACTATTTAATTACACAAACAATTCTTTATATAGTTTGAAATAATTACATTTTATATCAATAGTTACTAATTTCATACAAGATTTCAAATCAAATACAACTAGATACATGCATTTTGCTATCATATACACTGAAATAGGGAGATAGGCGAGCTAGAACAAAAGAGGAGGTGAGCAAGATATGCCTATGTATCTCAGATATATGCGAATCACACATGTATCTGAGATGCCAAAATCATAGGAGAGTGGCGAGCGAAATTTGTCTAAGTATCTCAAATACATGTGAATCCACTTAGATACAATGAATCTAGAATAAATTATATCTAATTTTGCCCTCATGTATCCTGTAATATATGTATATGATTTCTGTTTTGTAATTAATAAGTAAATTAAAAAATGTTGAAAAAAGAATTCTATGAGTCACTACACTTATTAGTATAAATATATATTTGTCATGCTTCTTTTCCTTCCACAGATTCCTTATTTACATCTCAATTTTTTTTAGTTATTATTGAAGATTATGTTTGTGCTTATGAGTTTGATGTTATATTTTTTTATGCTTTCTAACAATTATTATACAATCAATTCTTTTTACTATTTTACTTTTTGCATATTCATGTTTGAATCGAAGAAAGATTCATGACTTTTGACTGTATTTGAGTTGATCATGACGATATTCAACATATGTATCAGTTTATTTTTTATTTTTTGTGCATAATAGATATATATACAAAGAAAGTCGAATTATATATATACCATTTAAATTTATTATTTGCAATACAAACATTGTATCAAGTACTTTGAGGTAACGCCCAGAAACTAATAAATATAAAATGTTATAAAACATTTTAGAATAACACTCATTCATTATAAGTAAATAATTGGAAAATGCGATTTTTAATGTGAGAATTTTGAATTCCATGGCCATCTCCATGCTGGTAAATGGAGTGACTAGCTCTTGCAGAATTTACTGCACATCCAATAAATGTTTCAGAAAATAATGAATTATCCCCTTGAGCTGTACTATTGATCAGTTTCCATGTCTCTTTTATCATGAAATTGATGTGTTTTCTTGCATCTTCTTCAGAACCACCCTTCTCATTCATGTAACATTGAATCGACTTGGGAACGTCACCTCTTTTCATTTCATCCTGAAGTAATTAAGATCAGGAACATCATCATCTCAAATATACTCTAACTAATGTTAATTATAACTTTCAATAAGCAGTGTTAAAAGCATGCGTACCGAGGATGTCCCCAAATCATCGTTTAAACGAATAATAGTAGCAGACCTTCGAATAATATCAGAACAATTGGTTAAGGAATCCAAGACCTCTTTGGTAATTGGATTTGTGACAAGGAACAATGAGTGAACTAATATCATAGGTGCTGCAATAGTGATTAATCCATTATCCATGAATTCTTCCAGACTTGGCTTATATCCACTGTAGTACCATCTTGCTTCTCGTAAGTACGATTTACACAAATCTGCCCACTAATTTAATAGATACATATCTCAAATATTTAGAAATTAAAACAGGGGAATCTAAATATATATATATAGACAGAGCTAAGTATTTTTACTGATTTTGTAAGGTAGGGCATGGCGTTGATCCCTTGCTCTTTGAGAACTTCGTAAGCAATTTCAGTGGTTGTGTTGAAGAGGGCAAGGTAACATATTTTCATGTAATCTGGAAGTTCGTTCATTGCTTTTATCTCCATTCTGAATGTAATCAGAAAAAGCTAACACAAAAAAGTTGATTTGATTGACAATATTTCTATGTAAATCTATTTAGATGATATGCTAATTTATGTAGCCGAGTCACGAGGGCTTCTTCTTCTACTCCCTTCCCGGAAGATAGAGGGAACTTAGCCTCTGACAAAGTAGTAGCTGACATAGGTTTATAGCAATTCATGTATTGTTTACAAGAGAAAAATCTAATTTGTAAAGGTTAGAATTAAGTTACAGACCTTTCAACAGCATGAGTGAAGAGTTCCAACTCATCAAGAGTGCCGTAAACATCATACATGTCATCTATAACTGTAGCCATAGCAGTGACCTTTGTCAACATTATTCGACAGTATTCGTTCTTTTGAGGTTCAAACATCATGCCAGCTATCCATAAGAAAGCCTCCACAATTCTATCCCTTGAAAATGGCAATTTTTCTGCAAGCAATGACTTCTTCCACCACCTTAATTTCATGAAAACTAATGTTTCAGATGTAGGAAACTTATTGATTGATGCCCCCTCGATTACTAAGCGCATGTACATAAATTTGGTGATATATATTTCTAATAATCAGATACTCGGTGATTTGCCCTAAGAGTTGCTACCTTTTTTTACTCACCTCGATAGATTTCTTAGATCTTGTTGGTGTGTTGCTTGCACAATGTTGAAATCCAACTTAGCAAACTCGAGCAAAAGAGGATCAACATTTGGGATTTTCTCATAAATTTTAATGTACCACCTTGTCTCTACTCTCAACATCTTGCAATGCAAAGGAAGTTCTAGGGCATGACGCACTAGTTCCACTGTCCCGTTCTCTTGATGTTCAGTATCATTTAAATTGTGCAAATAGTTTTTTAGATGTGACACTGCGAATATATTGGCTGACTCCAATAAAGTAGAGGTTTCAGATTCCGTAGACAGAAATGAAGCTTCATATAATTGTAACAACCCTTGTGTATCTTCACAAAGACTTTGTTTGAAGTTACCCTGCTCATCTTTGAAATCATTCAGTATATCTAGGGGGGAAAATGAGTAGAAATCTTATTAGTCGGAACATATATATATAAATGAGAAAACGAAGATATTAGGAAAAAAATAGAGAGCACCTTGAGAGATATGAAAACCCTGTTGTCTGAAGAGCCTAAACTTCAAGGCTGTAGAGTATAATGAATTATCTCCTGTGGTTGTACTACTAATTTGGTTATGTACAATCCTCAATACTTCCATAATTTCATCATTAAAGTGGTAACTTACTCCAAGCCTTTGTAAATTATCAATCAACTCCAACTTAGAATCTAATTGATCTTGTATTGATCCCTCAACCATAAACATCAAATTCTTTTTCATTTCCTTCTTTAGTTCGTTACAACGCTTCATATACTTATCTCCCTACACAACACACATTTACAAATTATATTTAACGCACACGAATAATATGATGTAAAGAAAATGTAGGTATGTACCGCGTAAGGATTGTATAGGGAGTGAATAAATTGAAAATCCCAGATGGGAGGCTGGTAATTCCCTGAACGCCTAATGGGATTAGATGAATGATTAAGAAGTGGTGGTTCAGCTTTCATGCCAGTGCCACCGTCACCGTCACCGTCACCGGTGGTTGAAAGGGAGGCTAGTGATGATGATGGGCTAAATAAAGAGGAAAATTTAGGTAGAGATTTTCTTGAGATGGCCATAGGTATTAGCCTCCCCAAGTTGTCCATCAATATTGCCACCATTTTGTTGGTTTATTCACTTTAATGTGTGGACAGATTATTTTTTCTGAGCTCCAACAAGTAACTATAAATAGATCATTCTTCCCCAGAGTTGCATGTCACACTACATAAAAAATGATCTTTAGTGACAATTAATTAACGGCAATAGCTTAATTACCGCTAAAAATATATTTTTAGTGGCAATTAACACTCTTTGTATATGTCCCTAAAGCCTTTAGCGACATTGAATCTAATAACACTTAACTAATGCCGGTAAAACTTTAGCACTCTTTATTAATGTGTATATTTATTGCCGCTAATTTTTTTTTGATTGTAGTGCCAGCAGCCTATTGGAGGTAGATATGGTAAAATGTTACTAAATGCAGGGTTTAATACATAACTAGCCTCTTAAATTTGTCAGAATATTTCATTAAGACAATCAAACTAAGTTATTTTTAAAAAAATTCATCCACATAGACTTATAAACAAAAGTACAATGGAGGGGGACAAGAGCCAATATTTCTGTGAGCATTTCAACAGCTAATTATAAAATATTCTAATTAGACATTTTCAGTTCAAATTTTAAATATTTTAGACGTTATGGAATATTGCCACCATTTTATTAATTATGTGCTTCCATTTTGTAAGTACGAGGGATGATTTTGGATATTTAATTTGGCTTATAATGTATCATTTTTTAAATGTGTAATGGGAGTAGATGATGGTCCATCTAATGCTTAGATAATTTATCCATTAGGGACCATGTCATCATAAAAAACAATGACTAAGTTAGATCTTCAAGTTTGAAACTATATATCATGGAAATTACAATCATATTATTGAAGTTTCTCTTGAATGATTCATCTTCAAGATTTGGTCCACAAGAATATAGGTTTGGTTTTCTTAGAAAATGTTAGTGTTAGGCATTTGATTTTTGAGAATTAGAAAACACAAATATAGTTTATTGTCTTTTGACCAAGTTTTAGGATTTATTTTAATGAGAGTTTCTGAGGCCTTACAATTTTCTGATGTTAGGTAGTTGCTAAGTCCTCAAAATGCCAAATATTCAATGTTTCTAAGTCATTTATGCAACATTTTTTTTTACAGGGTATCATCTTCTTTATAGCCTGTTTGGCAGGAAAAAAACAGCAAAAGTCGATTCAGTTTATCATAATTGATTAGTTAACAAGTTGATTATACATAGTCTAAAATAGGGAAAAAGTTATTGGTTTATCAAATTAACTATAGAGCCAACATAAATTAGAAGTGTTTTATAGGGTATCTACATTTATTGTTGACTTTAATTGAAGGCTGAAGGTCTGAAGCTATTGAATCATAGAAACTTAATAATAAGGATATAACAGTGTCAAGAAAACCTATGCTAAGGCATAAAATGGTACTCCCCCGTACATCTTACTTGTCCACTATATTAAAAATAATTGTCCAACAATACTTATCTAATTTGAAAAATCAAGAGATAATTTATTCTTTTGTATCTATATTAAATACTATTCAATATCTAATGCATTTTCCAAAGCAATAAATGTAATATATGCAAAGGGTAATCTAGTAATATTACTCCGAACATTTGTTATTTCATCAGATATGTGTCAAGTCAATAGTGAACAACGTTTTATTAACAAGTCATCCATTCATCCACCCTTTTAACCAATGAAGGCTAATTAACACATAACTATTGCTTCTGTATGAGAATCAACGACCTTATTGGTCAGATCTAGCACCCCTCTAGGCTCCAGGCCAGCAGTCCCAAGTCGAGGACCCAATCATCGATCGATCTAGCTCTGATACTGATGTCATAGATCAAACAAGAGAGTCCAACCCAAAAACTAGTCTATTAGGTAAGAGATCCCATTAGCTATAAGTCCACTAGCATTTCTCCTTTTAATCAAGGCAAAATTACTAAAGTACACTACATATGTTTATTATCAATTAATCCCTTCTCTTTCATAAAAATCCAAAAATCCCTACTTTTCCCCAATTCCTCTTTTCCGGATACTAAATTATGAAAGAAACCAAACCCATCTTCCTCACCCCCAAAATCTCGCCTATAATCTTTTCCACTATCAAATCAGTTACCGCTTTCAAAGCAATTGGATTTTCAAACGATTCAACAGTCCCAAAGTTCAAATAGGTATTATCTTCTTCTTCATTTTTCTTTCAAAATCAATTTTTTGTTTCAATCGATTTTGGATTATTTGTCACAATGGATCATCCATCTTTTAATATTGGGATTTCCCAATTAATAACACCAAACAATGAACAAAATTTTGAATCTGAACACCCCAACTTGACTGAACAGAGGTCTAAAAGCTTACATGCAACGACATTAATGGCGAATCGAACTTCTACCAAGAGAAAATTGAAAATGGAAATGGGGTCATCATCTAAAGCAAAGGATGCAAAAACTAAAAAGAAAAGGGGTAGAAAGGTTGCCCCTCCCATTTCTCGACCAACACTACCCATGGTATGTCTTTCTTTTGCTTTTAATTTTAGACATTGTTGAAAAATAAATGTATATAGTGTATATTGTAATCTGTAGTTTTAACCTAGAAACACTGGTTGTTTGGGTTTGAGTTTAACTTTTAAATTGTTAGATGAAAGATATGGTTGAAAAATATAGTTTTATTGTATATATTGAAATCTGGAATTTTTTACCAGAAACACTGATGTTTTATCTGATGTTGATATTGAGTATAAATTTTACATTTGTTGATGAAACACATTGTTGAAAAATAAAATATCTTGGTATATACTGAAATGTTGAGTTTCTACCCAGAAACACCGATGTTTTATCAATTGTTGGTATTAAGGTTTCATTATTGAAAAATAAAGTATCTTGGTATATACTGAAATGTCGAGTTTCTACCCAGAAACACTGATATTTTATCAATTGCTAGTATTAAGGTTTCATTGCTGAAATAAAGTATATGTTACTGGTGATTCATATACGTAGATGATACAAAAATAAGTATTTGTTTTACATTTGTAGATGAAACACTAGTTTAAGGCAAATTTTGTGTGCTGAGAATTGTATCTAAGATAGGCGTTCAATTCATTGTATGATATAGAGGTTGTTTATTGTACAATGTATCATATTCGTAGATATGCACATGAATGATGCGAAAACAGAATTTAACATATCTGTTAGTTAACATTTTGTATTATGTTTAAATAGAAGCCAATGTATATACAAAAGTAATATGATTTTCTGTATCAGTCATGCAATTTTAGTATACTAAGTATAAAATGATCTGAAACATAATATTTTGAATCAATTATGATATTTCTCTTTTAGTTATGTATGCATCATTTATCGATTTAGTTATTGATCAACATCATTTATCTATCTGTAATTGCAGAATATGAAATATGTAATTAAACATATTTCAAAGCAACCACTAAAGTTTGGTCCTACTTACAATTCTAATTTTAAAGAAAACTTAGAATTGTCAATAAAGGATGAAGGTATGGACATGTTTAAGGATACTATATTTGGCCAGTATCTTAATATCCCCAAGTGCCACTATCAAGGACAAATTACCAAATGTTTATATCTTCTAGAGGTTGAGCATGATAATTTAGACAAAGAAATCAATATTCGTCATGCTAAAGGAAATGTATTGCAATTTTCTGTTAGAGAATTTGCAATTATTACTGGTCTCAAGTGTACCGAAAATGTTAAAGATTTTACATATCCGATTTCAAAAATCATTAGGATGGTTCAACGATACTTTCCTGGCCTAAATTATAACGTAAAAAAAGGACGGCTGGTAGATCGTTTTGAGTTGGGTATTTGGGACAGCAGTGATGATGCTCTTCAGATGGCTATATTGTATTTTATTCATACTCTTGTTTTCTCCCAACTCGGTGATGCACCAATTCCTATAGAAGATTTCTTTATGGTAGAAAATGGCAGCTATAAACAGTTTTTGTGGAGACAACTTGCATTCACGAAGTTAATGAAATCATTTAGGAAAAAGTACAAACCTGACAAACAAATGTATCGGTTGAATGGATTTTCATACGCACTTAATATCTGGGTATATGAATGTGCGTCGACAATGCATAACGAGATAGCTGTTAGAGAAGGAAATGATATACCAAGAGTATGCAATTGAAAAGTTGTGGGTGCAAAGCCTAAATACGAAATGTTTATGGAAAACATCTTTACTGAGGTAATTAGTATATAACATCCTTTTTTACTTTATTGTTTTATTTGTGATACATTATTTAAATAGTTCTAACGATGTTTTAATTTTTGTTTCTATAGAATGATTGTTCTAACGTGCAGCCAACTCAAGAGAAACTCGAATCACTTGATTTACCAAATAATAGTCATGTACCTCCAAATCGGTCAGCCACATCAGTTGCTAATCAGGAAGAGGTGCAACCAGACGATGTTTCTGGTTATGAAGAGTTTTCATCAAAACCTCCGGAGAAACTGTTAAGGAGATGCACGCGTGTTTCTACCACAGGATCCACCTCACCCCCAAGAGAAGAAAGGTTGCACATCCAACAAAAAATAATGTGCCAAAGACAACACCAGACGTGCAAAAGAATCAGCCATTTCAAACTCCGATTTCACAACCCCTAAAGTTTGATAATGTATCTGGTGTTCATCTTAATACAGTTCCCCGAAGAACATCATCGTACAATGCAAGACTCGAGGATCTGGAGAGTCTAATTAAGTCTTATGTAAGTAAACATAACTATGTCATTTAAACATTTTCATTGTTATTTATAATCTCACTCACTATGCGTAATTTGAATTCAGGTTGACTAAAAAATTGGAGCTCTTGAGGCGTTAATTATAAAAAATCATTCTGAGTTAATAAAAGCAGTTGCTGCGAAAGATAACAAAAGTGATAAGGTAGTATTTTTATTTTTTAGATTATCTTTTTAGTTTTGTGTTATACTAATTTTTCATCATGAAGGACACTGGTGGCATTTCTATGCCACATATAGTGGATGATTCAGTAGACAAAGGTAATGTTAATCTAGAATCTGCTTCTGATCAATTATTCCAACAACCCATTTCACCTATACAAATGAATTTTGCAATTGTTGATCACAATGGTGATGCATCTGATGTGGAAGTTGAACAACGACTTGTTAACGAAGAAAATGTTGCACAGGTATGCATATGATAATTAAATTTAATTATATAACTTAATGACTTTCAATCATTAGTTAATTTCACTAAAATTATTAACAATGTATCAATTACAAATGATTGATACTTTAGTAATTTTAATTCATATAATAAAATAATCATTGGCTTTTTGTGTATCATTAGTTGTACAGTAAACACTTAAATCACAGTTGATACTATATTTTTTGTTTTGAATCACCAGTCATAGATACTTTATAATTCCTTCCTTATATTTTATTTTACAAACATAGATTGAAGAGCCATCCATTAAGGATTTTGCAACTGTTGATCATGATGTTGATGCAAATGATGCGGAGGTTGAACAACGACATGTTAACGAAGAAAATGTTGCAAAGGTATGCATATGATACTTGAATTTAATTATATAACATAATGACTTTCAATCATTAGTTAATGTAAAAATTATATAAAGCACATAGTATAATAAAAAAATTATATAATAAACAAATCATTAGTTAAGTTAATGTAAAAATTATATAAAGCACATAGTATAATAATTTCATTAAAATTATTAACAATGTATCATTTACAAATGACTGATACTTTAGTAATTTTAATTCATATAATGAAATAATCATTGTCTTTTTGTGTATCATTGGTTGTACAGTAACACTTAAATCTCAATTGATACTATATATATTTTTTTGAATCACTAGTAACAGATACTTTATAATTGCATCTTAATATATGCGTTTACAAACACAGATTGATGAGACATCCATTAAGGATCAGACTATGAAAGATTCAACAAATTTTATACCCACAATACACCATAGTGATGTTCCGATAGAAGAGTTTGTTCATACTAAGGAAGTGGTAAGTAAAGAGCTTTTGAATTGTTATAATCAATTATTTTTGAAAATAAATCAAAATATTGTGTAATATTCTGTTTATTAGGAGGATGCAGTACACAAAGTCACACAATTGCACACAAAAGTATTGAGCTGTGATAAAGATGATGTTGATTCAATTAAACAAGACTCCGAAAGACATGCTTCAAATCCAGTAATTATTTATACATCTGTCTGATTCCAAACTGTTTAATGCAAATGTCAACAATTGCGTATAAAAATTGTACTATTTTTTCTTATAATTTACTGATATCATGTAGGATTCTTCCAAAGCGGCATCTATTCCATCTGGCACTGAAACAGTCATAGATGCAATTGTCTACAAACTTTCAAACGAGCCAATTAATGTCGCACCACTGAGTGTAATCATTCCTCCACAGCTTACCAACAATGATGATTTTCTATCTGATAGCCAGCTACCCACCCAACTCCAGTCAAGAAATCTGCACACAATCTTGATACAAAGACTCCAGCTCCATGTAACAGAATTCCTTCAAAGATTTTGCAGTCTCCTTATGTGAATACTTTTGGATCCAGCGATAAGGGCAAGGGGAAAATAGATGATGACATTCGCCCATAGACTCCATTTGAAGGATGTGGTATCACCTACCAAGTTTCGTCACTTTTAATGCAAGAGTACTCCCAGTGGATACATAAGGGACTCCTCAAAACACATGCAAACAAGTAAGTTTTTTTTATTAATGTATCTTTTTAACAAAGCATATTCGAATAAGTAAGTTTTCTTTTTATATTATTTTTATACTATTATTTTGTATTAGCTTATTCTTATGTTGCTATAATCATTCTCATAGGAAACCTTCAGAGGATAAATATAGAGGCAAAAATGCTCTATTTGGTTTTGATTATATGGATTTTGATGTCGCATTTCCTTTGGACAAGAACAGGTTTTATACTATGTCACAGCCAAAAAAATGTTGGACTGATCAGGTACAATATACAATACAATTATGTATACGATACACAATTAACATGCGTAACTCAAAAAAATCAAATTACTAATTGTGTTGTATAATTGTTACATGTATCATATACTTTTTATCATATATTGTTGTTTTATGTATTGTGTTCTTTTTTTCTTTAATTTTGCAGCACATTGATGTAATTTTTTACTATCTACGCAAGAAGTCAAAACTAAGAAGCATAGATCAATACAAATACACTAGATGCAACTACTTGTTCAATACCTATATCAAAAATGCGTACAAAAGGTACTATTGCAGTCTTGCGGATGATACTTTCAGTACACAACAACACAATTCCCAAGTTGATGTTGTATCTGTATATAAAAGGTCCATCAAATACGTCATCAATGATTTTTCTGTCCCTGCTGCTTTACCATGGCATTTGGTAGATGAGGTATATATTTCGATCAACTGTGATGAAGAATTTCATTGGGTGTTGGTTGTGGTTGTTTTAAGGAACCGGTTAATTCGAGTTTATGACTCAAATTTGAAAACAAGGAACAAAAGTCAATCTGATGAGATAAAACAGTTGTCTATCATCCTGCCTAACTACCTTCATGATCGTGGATTCTTTGATAAAACCGACAAAATTGATTAGGCAACATTGGATGCATACAAAGACAACAAAACTGGTGAATTGTTGGGTCCACAACATCCGTTTGAGGTGGAATTTGCTCGAGGCATTATGCAACAAAAGAGCGATAGCCTATCAATATTTAATCCACCCAGCTTTATTTACACATTTCATTCAATTTATAATGTATCTTCTTTCTGTTTGCAGCGACTGCGGAACATATGTAGCTGCTTTTGCTGAATTTCTAAGCGACAAAATCAAGGTCCCATCGATTCCTTTTCGAAGTGAATATCTTCGCTCAAGATATGCAACACTGTTATGGAAATATGGTACCGACAAGATCAATACCGGATACGTTAGCGAGAATGATGATCCTATAAGGCTAAAGGTTGCTTCCATTCTATTGGCAGATGATGAATTGATTAATGTAGAGTAGTTGTTTATTGACTGACTTACCGTAAAGATGTGATATTTTACTGTTTTGAAGATACATTAAGTGTTTTGTAGTATTCCTCTCCAGGTCTACATTATATTTCTAAGTAATTAATTATTCTATTTTGAAGAGTTTTTATTTCCACAGCTTCTAAATTAGTTTTCATTGCATTTTAATACCTTATTAATTGTTCTATATTATAAGTATTATACATGTCAATGCAGATTTTACTACAGTGAATCCGATTCAAAATTTCATCACCCATATTAAGTATATGATACAAAATTATGCATCTTAAAATGACATAATTTTATTGTTCACACAACACTGTACAATTTATATTTTATAAGATGATACTAAATATTTTTTACTTACATAAATATTAGGTATATGATACATAGGTGCCTAAAACATTTCAAATTGATACGATTTTATCATTTCATGACAAAGTTTCAAAGATATCAAGTATCATATACACAAACTTTATACTAAAATCACTCTAACTTTTTAAAAGCTTATACTTAATTTCCAGAAAATTATTTTGTACATGAAAATTCAAATTCCGTCCATAAATGTCGAAATTTTATGTATATGATATATAATATTGGTAAAAAATACAACTTCTGATACTCTATTATTAGTAGATACAAAATTTAGAAGAATATATTATGTATATGATATATAATTGATTCAAATGATACCTTTTTAAAATGTTGTCTCTATTAACTTTGGCACACATCATAGCTATTTGGCACTATAAATCTATGTAAAAATTATAAAAAGCACATAGTATACCAATCTAATTTTTATAATAAATTGACAATCACATAATGTTGCCAAATAGCAAAACATAACATTATTCATTTATGGCATCATAAAATAGTAACCTAAAAGTACTTCCTAAAGTATCAAATTTGAGAATTATTAAACATGAATCATAAAAGTACTTCTAAAAAGAAATCATTAAGAATCTGTTGGGAAGAAAGTACATGTTCTTCTATTGTGACCTTCCTGTCCACAACAGTTCGTGTTTGTGGTAATCTTTTCATCTGAATTTTTCTTCCTCTTTTTTCTTGGCCTTCCAGGCATTTTTTTGTATCTTGGTGGCAAGACTACTTCTTCCAAAACATATTCTGGAGCTATCCAATCACTTTTGTCTGGCATTGGTTCCATTGAAAGTGCACACGTGTTTGTTAATGCATCATGTTTATAGTAATCAGAGCAGTAGGGGTGTACATCTTTAATATTCTTCTTCTTCAAAACAGCCATTGCGTGCGCACAAGGTATCTCGTCATGTTGAAATCTACCACATGAACAAGTTTTTCTCTCAAGACATACAATGTATCTTATCGCACCTTCATACACTAAAAAAATAAATTCAGAAGATGCAACAACCTGCAATTGTTTATAAATTAGAGATACATCAAACGAATTTTTAATTGGTATACTTAACAATATAACGAGAAGTAAAGCTAGAAACATAATAATTGATAATACAAATGTGTACCTTCATTTTCACACATTTGGACGCATTTATAATCAATATTTCTTCAAATCTTCTCCCTAATGTTTCCTTTGTATAAGATGCTATTTCTCGATTTTTGCAATTTCAAGTACCAAATAGAATTCTAACTTCTTCCAGAAAGTCTATAATAGGTAATTTTCTTGCATCAACAAGGCAATCATTGATACATTCCGCTATGTTCGAAGTCATCATCCTCCCCCTGTTCACAGTTGCATGAGATCTAGCCCACCTTTCATACCCAGCATCTTGAAGATACTTCTTAACTCTGCCATCTATTTTTTTCACTTTAGCCATTAATTTTTCAAAATCATCTTTTCGATAAGCCTTTGCCATCGAATAGAAAATATCACTTAGTATGATTCTGCTTCCCTTGTAGTATGTACACACATTTTTCCAGAGGTGCCATATGCATGCGAAATGAGGAACATTTGGATAAATAATACTTACACTTTTTAATATGCTTTCATTTCGATCTGATACAACACACATTTGTTCTCTATCACCAAATACATTTTTAAAGTGTTGGAAGAACCATGTCCATGAACAATCATTTTCCGTGTCTACAATTTCATAAGCTAACGACACTATACAACCTTCAGATTGAAACACATGACATTACGATTCTTTATACATGATTGTTCTAAGATGTTATATTACTATCTTGAAAAATCAAATTAATAAACAACATGTCATACCTACCCCATCGAGTGTACTTGCCGATACAAATGTCCCTCGATAAGATCCGCTAAGATATGAAGCATCAACAACAACAGGCCTATAGAACTCAAACCCTCTCATCATTGGCCTTAATGATATGAAGAGATACATAAACTCATTTTTTTCGACTTGTGCATACATATATATGAATTTGGATACACAATGTTCAACATATATATGTATTTTGGCATATGTTTGTATCCGTCTGCAGGTTTACCTCTAATTATCTCCAATGCACGTTCTTTTGCATGCCATGCTTGTTGGTAAGAAATTTCAACTCCACATAGTGCCATAACATCCTTAATTATATCGTTTGGAGTATGTTTTCTTTTATGATTCACTAACTTTGGAGCTGTCACACCACTAAGAAACCCAACAGTAGCTTGTACCTTACTTAATA
>JAJOOO010006147.1:0-16695 GCA_029582685.1 Solanum piurae
TATGAATGTAACTAAAATAAATCTTAAATCTTTCCTTTGATCTATTCAAATTATATATTTTTAAAATCTACAATAAGTTGCGCATATAAAATTAACTTAAATAATAAATTTATATTCCTCTTATAAATAATTTGTGATGATAAAGAAATATGTGAATGATAGGAAAATATTATTACTTATGGATGTAAAATATAAATTAATTTTGTTTTAATTTTTTTTAAGTATAGAAACCTTACATTAATCAACTTTTTATCATGTTAACAACTTTAAGGGTATTTCAGACATTTTGATAAAAAAAAAAGTGTTTACCAGCACTTATTTGCCAAACACATCAACAACTTTTTTTTCAACTGCAATACTTTTTATCCAAACACATAACTACTTATTTTAAGAAAATAAGTAGGGAAGTAGGTTTCACGGCCCGAGCCTACACCCTGGGCACGACTGGCACTCGAAAACCATTGATGGCCCAAATAAACCCTTGGACTGGCTTAACTCTTAGCGGAAGACTTACTCACATATAAGATGAACTTTAGAAAGTAAACTATAACTCCAATGTCTCAAAAGATAAACTCATAAATGTTTAAAGAAGAATTCAACTGGCCAAAAGAGTCAACTCAAGTCTCAACATGAACAACTGAAAATGAAAAGACTCATGAACTAGTGTTTATCTATCTATGAAGCATCTAGTACTATGAGGGATGTCGGGACAAGATCCCCAATCATCCTAACAAAATTGGAATGATAAAACATAACAAAAGGGATCCTCCAGAAGCAAGGAGGGTCACCAAATAACTCTGGAGCTCGACTGGATCAACGAAGCACTGGTTGATGATCCTGATTACTTGTATTTGCATCATAAAATATGCAGGTCAAATGGCGCAGTACATGAAATGTACGAGCATGCAAGGGAAAATCTAAACAAAACATAATCTTGAACTGGAACTGAAGAAACAACTTACCTCGTCTCAACTCAACTCAGGGATACTCAAACTTACTCAACTCATTTCAATATAAAGCAGTAGTAAAGATGCATTATAAAGAAAAGCTTTTACAACAGTAAATAGCAACTCAGTGTATTAGAAAATACAATATACTCAATTGTATGCAAGAATACAAAATAAACGTTGTTTGTATATGAAAATACAAAATAAACTCTATGGTAAACTCTCTAACTGACAACCATCACTATGAGTTATGTGATGATACAACGTCTAGCCCACGCTGCCAGAACGGTCCTATACTAAGTGGATCCACTAGTGTATGCTAAAGATCATTAAGGAATCATCTAAAAAGTATGACCCTTTCTACCCACGTTGGCTACATGGTTTATGAGGACTTTGAGTTATCTCAATTCGTCCCCATATTGGTGTTCAATACTACTCCCAAAATGAAACTAGCTCATATGTTTAAAAACATAACTCTTTCCGTGGTTTGAGATTATTACTCAAAAATCTCTCTAAAAAGATATGGTACTCAAAACTGCTCAAAATCTCTTTTGGAAATCGATGTTTCCTCTCATCTTAAATGTGAAAACATTTACTCTAGAGAATACTTAGTTCCCATATATCATTTTTAAAAAAATGAACGCAACTCTACTCTTTCTCAAACTCAAGTGCTCAAGTCTTAAAACAAGTTTAAAATGATTGTAAAAGACTTCTCAAAATGACTCTAAAGAACTCTCAAACTTGACTCTTAGCTCTATCTTGAATTTGAATTATAGATTCAAGGGTTATGATTTGTGATAGGAAGAATATCATGATGATTAAAAAGTGTATTGGAGATCTGGTGACCATTATTCCTCTAGAAGGGTTGGGAGTTGATGAAAGTCTTTCTTATGAAGAGGTTCCGATAGAGATCCTTGACTGGCAAGTCCAAAAGTTGAGAAACAATGAAGTAGCTTCCGTTAAGGTTTTATGGAGAAATCATTTAGTTAAGGAGGCTACTTGGAAAGCCGAGGCCAATATGAAGTCCCGATACCCTCATCTTTTTCCTTCTACTCCTAGTCAAGCTTGAGGTAAGTAGTCTCTTGAGTTTTAGTGTTTGGAAGTCATGTGTGTAAATGAGTTTTTCATGGTTTCCTTATGTTATGCATGTTCTTGATGAAATCTATGTTTAGTAAGAAAATGAGTTTTCATGATTTATGTTCCTCATGTTGTTGTGCCCTTAGTATGAATTGCCTATTTGACTTCATGAGATGTATTGATGAACATGCTAAAGTGTTCTTTTGAGAGTATTGGCATATTGACTCCATGATGTTGTGTTGAGCATTGTTTAGTTGGGGAAAAGTTAGTTGATATTATGAATATGAGAATTTTGAGTTCCATGCATATTTGGTTGTTAGATGTAGTTCCTACTCCCTTGAATGGGATTGATTATGTTTTAAGATGGAGATGATGTTTCTTCCTTTGAATTGTGCATTATTTTGATGTTTCAGTTTGCTGCCCGACAAAAGGTGAAACCTTCAACCTCTTTTCACTTTTATTTCAATATATTTTGTTGGTGAGTCGTAAACTATGTGATATATGTAGTCTCTGACATAGTTTGCTAATGTAATTCAGGATTGTGATAGCAAATGAGAACTAATACCTTAAAGCTAGTATCCTGTTCCATTAACTGTTTCCGCTCGAAATATACTCGCTGATTGTACGTTTATAAAAATTGAACAAGTTATAGTGAAAAGGAATCCATTGACTTTCTTACGACATGAACTAGAGTCTAAACCCAATATCACATTCTTGTGTTGCTTGTTTGTCTCCTCTCAAGTGCTTTAGTATGATGTGTGTCATTTGTGATCAAAGTTTGGATCAGTCAGGTGGGCAGACCTGTTATGGCTTAGTCCAAAGTTCGTTCGAACTCCAGTATGATTTTTCTAAGTAACGACCATTCATATGTAGATATGTTTATAGTTGTGTAGGACTATCTCTTAACCCGAATAGTCATAAAATGTTTCAATAAATTTGTCGTTACATGTTTAGCTTCTAATAATCTTTGGTTTTGTCCTAATAATCATTTCTTTCTCTTAAGATCACAGGAAATAGCTAAAGACCTTGTGTTTTCTCAAAAATCACTATTTTGTTCACAGGTTCAAGGAGTGTAATTATGATTTGGAAAATTAGTTTATGATAGATTTAACATAGCTTTCCTAAAATCAGTCTACAAATTCTCTTGATTCGTTTGTTTACATAGCTTTAAGAAACCATCATAAGTCTATTGAAAATTGTTCAGGGTTTCTTTCTTTCCTCTTAAAGGCTTCTCTAGAGGTAAATAATAGAAGTTTGTATCAGTCAATGCATCATAAAGGCAGACTAGTAGGTTTCAAGTCATGTATATGTTCACAACTAAATTAAAGGACAAGATATCATAATAGCTAAGGGTTCAATTCTGTGAAACTGTCTAAATCCTATGAAAGTCGAATGCAAATCTAACTAATTTACCAAAGAGACTCCCTTTGATTTAAAGACTTGAGATTCTGGATTGTTAGATTAATTAGAGGTGTATATATTAATATCAGATGAGATAAACATTTTTTTGTTGCAAAACGATAGACCTTGCATTTAGAGAAAGGGCATTACCATTACAGAGAACCTCTTCTACTAACATCAGTTGTAGTAGCTTCTACATTTACCATGGGATAATTAGCTAGAACATTTGAGTTAAGGGTACTACATTAGACATACATTTTGTGCATCAATTGAAGAAAAAAGATCTTGGCAAACTAGTTGTGCTTGTTTCTTGCTGCTTTTTTGGTTCATTGACCATGTTGATTTTTCATTCAAAATACTCCTTCAATTCATATTTATGTGTCTACTTTCATAAAAAATGCCACCTTTCTGAATGTAGGTAGTTCTTTATTCTAGAACTCTTATTTTACCCTTAGTGACAACACTCCCTTATACGAATGACATAACATTATTAAGACCACACACCATTAATTTTAAAACCACAAGATTCAAAATTCTTTTACATTCTTAAACCGTACTATTCTAACTAGGACACAAAAAAAAATGATAAATGAAAATATGTACTATCTATCCTAATTGCCTGACAAGAACTGAATACAATAGGATAATTCTTCAAATACATTTAATACGGAACAATCTCATTACGTATTATTTTAGAAACCTCTCCACAGTCCACACAATTTATTGAAAAAATATAGTACAAAATATTGCTAAAGAATACCTTTTACTGATCCCAAAAGAAAAGATCTTGCCAAAGAAATTATAATGTGATATACAAATTAATAGCATAGTCACTTCCCAAAGTAATAATTCTGACAAATCAACATGATAAAATGATCAAACAGCCAGGTACAGAAACTTTTTACAACAAATCACCCTAAGTTTCTTTTTGTTACATTCTGTTGGTACCGTCTTAGTTGACCATATAATGAACAACTCAAATTGGGAACAAATGCTTAATTTTTTTTCCTATTTGTTTTTTGTTTAGACCACGGAATGCTTGATTAAAGAAGAATAATATTTGTTAGTAATTTGTTGGTTAGGATGTAGTGCTTTTATGATGTACTATTGGTATACTTTTAAGTGTTTAGTAAGTCATAAAAAATGAAAGTGTAAATTTGTTTGGGTAGCTTGCCTGCAACTTTATTACACATGGCGTAAGATAATCTTTTATCCATACTTGAATGACTAACCCATATTATTAGTTAAGATCTTTGATTAATTTCAGAAAATAGTAAATGTATTTGTATCACTTCAAGTTCACATACTTCGTTGATCGATCTTTTGCCTCAATTATTTACTAAATATCAAGTCTTTCTAATCTTTTTTCTTACTTATGTTTCTTGTACAATCGGAGAGCTGGAGTTTCTACTTTAAAACTTGTTTTTGGCCCAAAATATCAGGTCAACAGCAATTAGGGTTGTTAGCCTCTCTTTTATTGTCTTGATTATGTTGTTTATTTATATGTTGACTAACTTTTACATTTGTTTGCATAACTCTTAAGTTTTGATATATATTAGCTTGCCCTTTTCATTTAAATTTACTTGTATTATTTATTCATGAATGTAATAGTAAATTGTAAGCCCTTGGAAATATTTTCAGAATCAGATGATATCTAAGAGATGTTTTTTCTAATAATCAAATAAATAAATAATCTTTCATAATTATTTTTCCTAAATTGAGTTTAGGAACCTTCAAATAGGCTCTAAAAAATGTTTAATACCTTCTATTTGAATCTCACTGATTTTCACAAATCAACAGAGTAGACATTTACATATCAAAAATGATTTTCCTAATCATTTTTCTTAAAATTAGGTGGCGGCTCTAAACATTTTCAAAATCAGAGTGACAATCATATTATGTTGAGAACTGTATCAACTAGCTCGAAATAGTGTGTGACAGCTTAGGGACTCCGCTAGAAACCTACGTAGATTTTAACCTTAGAAAATTCAATTTAGAAATAAAATTTGTGATAACTTTTTTATTTTAAACTTATTATTTGTTTTACATAAATGTTATATTGCTTTGATTGAAAGATCGGAAGTAAAATCATAATTTGCGTTCTTTATTTATTTTGAAACACTACTTGTTGCTACTTTTTCTATACTATCATTTGCATTTTCTATCAAAACTTTGATCGTACACATACGCACACTTATTCATGCGTGGGGTATCTCACACTTCTCCAAAACTTCTTTGGATCCTCTCCTTTCAGAGTTGGTGCAGTTAAGTTAATGCATTCTCACAATTATTTGATCCTACACTTGCTCTTCCAGAAAAGATCTTTTTCTAGAAATAAATCATATTGCATAATCTCAAATAAGATAATATAAGTTTATTGCGTTTAAATAACAACTCACATGTCATTAAGTTTCTTCTTTAAAAATTCGATGACATGCATTTTATGTGAAATTGATTTGAATGATCCAAACTAAAACACGTAAGATTCAATATTGTCACATTTGGGAACACGAGGCAACAAGGTCTTCATTACTATGCTAATGGAGTTCTGAACCCAAACACAGCAACCTTTAAATTTTGAAATTTTGAGAACACTCCCACGTTGAAGGAGTTCAGTAGTTTTGTTGAACTACAAATCAGAGAGGTTGTTGGTGATCCCATCAGCCATATGTCAAGATGATTTTCTAAGGCTCCTAGGACTACATATATTTTCATATGTAAGATATGTAGTCAACAAAAAGGTTAAGCTAGACTACTTTTTTCAAATAAGGTGTTTAGAAGGCTATGAAGACTATCAACACAAATTTGCATGCAACCGTGAAATTGTGTTCATTTAAGGCCAAGGGTCTGCATGATCTAGAATCACGACTGCATCCATATTTGTATTGATATTCTTCGTAACCTTAAAAATATCCAAATTTTTTAAAAGAGATAGTCTAGCTTGACAATTCCGTTTTTCACATATCTTACAAACGAAAAGACATACAAACCTAGAAGTCTTAAAAAATCATCTTAGTATATGACTGATGAGTTCACCAGCTAGCTTTCTCTAATTAGTGATACAACAAAACTATTGAACTTTTCCAATGTGAAAATCATCTCAAAATTTGAAAATTTAAAAATCGACGTGTTTGGATTTCAAAACTCCATTAACAAGTAATGAATACTTTGTTACCTTATTTTCACAAAAGTGATAATAAAATACTCAATTCCTTCAAGTCTAAGCTCCATGTGTTCTATAAATATTTCGCTACCAATTTTGTAGGTTTTATGCGATTGAAACAATTATTTGAATATTTGACTAGTTCAGATTAATATACATTTGATAAAAAGGGGTATGATAGGTTTTTTTGCTCCATATCCCTATCAGACTTGCGTGAGGTACATTTTGTGTATTTGTATATCTTATTTGGACTACCACTTTACAATCAAAGCAATATAATAATTAGATAAAAACATATCACAAATCTTAATCATAAACTAAGTTTTCTAAGGATAAAACCTATATTAATCCACATGTCACTAAGTAATCACACCCTATTTTCGAACTAGTCATAATAGTAAGCAATACAAAATGGTTATGCCTCAAATTTAATAGATATCTAAAGTTACCATTTAATTTAAGAAAAAATATTAGGTAAACTATATTTTTAAAATATAAATATAAACTCTATTTTGATTTGCCAAAACTAGATGTACAAACGTTAAAAATATCTTTTGGACTTTAACTTAATTTTAGAAAAAATAATTAAGGGTACCTTGTTCATTTATTTTGTTTAATTTTACTTAATTTGAGGAAAAAATATTTAAAATAAAACATTTGTCATATAAAGGTCTAATTTGTAACAAATAAATATAGTTTTAACATAAGTAAATAAATAAATTTATACTTAAAAAATACAAGAAGCTTGTCAAATTTAGAGAATGAAAAAAACTATAATTCAGAGAAATATCAACTTTACCTGGAAATCGGGGACAAACAAGATGTTTCTCTTTAGCTGATGTGGAGCTCACAGTTTCAAGCTATTAACTAAAAATGAAAAATTACATGCATTTAACTTTGAATCTATATTCAAGCAAGAAACTGAAAATGGATTACTTCCCAGTTACCAAAAAAATAACGAGTGCCAAAGAGCTTCTTAGGGCCAGGTTAAAATTTCAGCTACATATTATACATGTTTGGCCTTGCAAGAACGTTAATTTATTTCATTTGAAAGTAGTGCTTTTATCCTTAGATTCGCCAGTTTAAATTTCTCAAAAATAAAAACCTGCAAATTTATTCTAAACAAATTAACATCTTGTACTAAAAAGTGAAATACTACACTTGGTATACTACAAAAAAATCTACACTTTAAATCTTTTGAAAAATCTATGTTCTATACTCTTCTTCTGAGTAAAAGGAGCAAGGGAGGAAATAACTAGACTCACCCAATATACTTAAAAATTGTTTCTGCAAAACCAATGAAATAAACAAGAGCAAATATTAATATAAAGCTACAAAACTTAGAAGAAAAACAACATAAAAATATGTCTTCCTACATGCTTATGTCATTAAAACACACACACACACACACAAAATGTGCAAAGCATGAATATATATTCTAGTTCATATCAACTATTCTATATACTAAAATTTGATAAATACACAGATAGTAAAAAAAGAGCATGGTGTTAGTTCAACCGATTAATCATCCCAAAACATACATAAAATAGAAATTGAGAAGAGCTACGAGCAATCAAACATTCTTGCGATCATTTCATAAATCAAAACGAAATAGATCAACATTGATTATACCCAGTAGACAACATACATTACAAACTAACAGCTCTACATTATTCAATATTGAGGCAAAAACAAAGAAAAAGACTTTCACACGTATTACACATCAACAACATAAGAAGAATATGGAATGAAGAAAACAACAAATGCTGACCTTGTGTGGAGCAGCAAGCTTAGGAGCGGTGGGTAGGGAGAAGAAACAGGAAGCGCTATTTTTTGGTGTTGGGAAATGTTATTGATAAAATTTGGTCGTTTGATCAATAAAATAAATAAACATATATAAAGTTTATCAAAAAATATTTTCAGACTTTTATAAAGTTTTGTTATTTTTATTATTTATGAAAATTTCCTTTAATTAATTAGGTATGGAAACTCAAAATTGGGGTCAATGACACTAAGATAACTAACATCAAACTAACGTATAAACCACCCACAATATGGATTGTGATGACACTTATTCAGTCTCACTCCTAGATAAGTCAATCCTCAAATATCTAAAAATCAGATAGAAATCAAAAAAATTAGACATTTAATAGAGGAAGTAATCCTTAAATAGATCTTTTCATTAAAAATAATAGTACATAAATGCGGAAGATATAATATTAATATCCCAAAATCTGATTGCATGGGTACAGGCCACTAAGAATCTCAAAGGGTTTAAGAATCTATTTGAATTAGCTTAAAAGTTGATCAAATCTATGTTTAAGTCAGTTTTTTATTTTTGAAAGTGTTTGGCAAATATAAAAAATAACTTAAAATAAGTCAAAAATAACTTAAAATAAATTACGAATTGTTTGACAAGGTAAAAAATAACTTAAAATAGTTAAAATGACTTAGAATAAGAGCCTGTTTGGACGGGCTTTTAAGTTGGTCAAACTGACTTAAAAGTCACTTTTTGACTTATTAGAATGTTTGACAATTATCAAAGTGACTTATTTTAAGTTAAAAGTGACTTATTTTAAGCCAAAAGTTAAAAGCTAGGTGAGGGGTGCTTTTTAAAAAAAAAACTTAAAAGCCTTTTTATGTTGACCAAGTATATTACCTTTTTACCCTTAATTCTTTTATACAATTTCCAAATTGCCCATATTGAATTAACTCTAACATCTCTTTCCCCAATTTTCTTTTTCATGTTAGTGCGGCTGCTGAGCTTCTTCTTCCTTTTCTCCCAATTTGAAGGGTGAAGATCTAAAGCTTGAAGTAAGTTTCTTTCGATTATCTTTTGATTAGCTTTCTTCATTTTCTCTCGATTGATAGCAATAATATCATATGTAGGAAAAATGAAATCAGCGTGAAACTTTAAGTTTTCTCGATTATCTTTCGATTTTTGTTTTTTTATTATGTATTTTTTTTGTGCGTCTTCTGTAGCTGATTTCGTTTTGTGTATTTTCTGTTTTGTATATTTTTTTTGGATTATGCATATATAATTTGATTGTGTGTAGTATATATTTGTCATCTATATAAAATTATGAAAGTAGTTATTTTCAATTTTCTTATCAATTCTCATCTTCAAATCAGTTACACCATGTCGGAAACACAAACTAATGCTAAGTGGGATGATGATGCTCATCTCAAATTTATAGAGTTGTGTGAATTAGAGATTAGGAAAGAAAATAGACCAAACACTCATTTATCTAGAGATAGATGGAAAAGTACGATTAAAGAATTCTATAAAAAAACGGGAAGACGCTATAAAAAAATAAATGAAAAATCATTGGGATGGCATGAAAGCCAAGTGGACTCTTTTTAAGCAATTGATGAGAAGAGATACAGGTATAGGATGGGATGCCACCAAAAATACAATTATGGCAGATGATGATTGGTGGAAGCGAAAAATTAAGGTACATTTCTCACATTATTTTATATGTCTTTCTATTTCTTTTATGGCTACATTTTTACTTACTTAAATTTGTTGTTTCATCTTTTGTTACAGGAGGATGTTCGATATAGAAATTTTAGGAATAAGGATCTTTCACTCATATGATTTCGCTATGATGCATTATTTTCTGATATTGTTGCTACGGAGGAAAGAGCACATGCCTCAAATCAATCCCAATTTTTGAAAATGAGGTAGATTCTGACGAAGAAAGACCAAATGGTATTGATAATGATGATATAAAGCACTTCAATAATACTAATAATGAAGGGGGTGATGAAAGTGATGATCCACAAGATATGAATTCTACTATGTTTCCTAAATCATCATTAAAAAGACCAAATTCAATTGATGGTATTGGAACTAGTAATCAAGTGAAAAAAAGTAAGAGAAAATCTACAGTTGCATCAATGAAAGAAGATATGCACTCTTTAGCAGAGTTAATGTCTAACAAAAGTGCTGCTACATCTCATGCGGTAAGATGATCCCACCATTGATAAGTGTATGGATTTTTTGGCAAACATTTCCGATATTTTTGAAAGAGGTGAAATGTACAACTATTTTGTGAACATGTTTCTTAAAAAAGACATTCGACAAGTGTTTCTTAAGATGCCTACGGATGAAGTTTGAAAGTCTTGGATGGAGCATAACTATCAGTTATACCTTAAGAAAGTGTGAAGAATGTGTTGTTATGGAAAAAATAATTTTATTATTTTATGTTTGACATTATGCTTGTACGCATGAACTTTATTTATTATCTTTAATTTTGTTTAGACATTATCATTGTATGGTTAAATTTTTTTAAGTTAAGTCCTAATTTATATAAATGTGTTTGTTGTGTTGAATTTATGTAAATGTATTTGTTGTGTTGAATTTATATATAGGTATTCATTTTGTTGAATTTATACATATGCGTTTGTTTTGTTGAATTTATATATAGGTGTTTGTTATGTTGAATTTATGTAAATGTATATGTTGTGTTGAATTTACATATAAGTGTTTGTTATGTTGAATTTATATATATGTGTGTTTATTGTGTAAATTTATATATAGGTGTTTATTGTGTAGGATTTATATAAAAATGTATGTTGTGATTGAATTTATTTAAATGTCTTTACTAATATAAAGTAGTAGAATTGAAATATTTATTGTGGATTCAAAAATGTTGTAAGTAAGTAAAATATATGTGTCATTACTTGTGAAATAATGAAACTTTTATACTCTTGATTTTTTTTAATTGGAGATATTTTTATTTCTAGTTAAATGGAGGATTTGGACTTTATCATATCACCCCATTTAAGTGATTTGTTAGATGAAGAACTAGAACAAATTAGGAGAGAGCAAAACGAGAAAGAATGGATGGCTCTATGCCGGATAGCAGGTAAATACATTTTAAGGTATTATGAAAAATACCTATTCAAAGAACCTTGTCGTACATCAAGACGTTTCGGGTATATATTTATTCAAGAGATATTACAAGAAAATGAAACTCGTTGTTATGAATTTTTTCGATTAAAGAAGGTGGTGTTTGTTGATCTATCCAAAGATTTAAATGAAAAATATGGACTTAAGCCCACACGTGAAATGTCTATACATGAAATGTTAGGCATGTTCTTAATGACTTGTGCACATGAAGCGGAAAATCGAATGATACAAGATATCTTTCAACATTCGGGGGAGACGGTTCATTATAGACACTTTCATAGTGTTTTAAAAGTCGTTTCTAAGCTTGCAAGAGACATTATTAAACCACATTTAAATTATAATGATGGTGTTGGAGCTCACAAGCCATGTAATGAACGATATTTTCCTTTCTTTAAGGTAAGTAACAACTTTTAGTTTACTATATTTTGAGTTAATATCTTAAAAGGTCACTCAATTTCATTGATTTAAGTTCTAATTTGATATAGAAATCATCATGCTGCCATTTCCATAGCTATCTTTTGCTCTTTACCCACTCTTGTTGTTGGATTAATAACTGCTCCTATTCTCCATATTATCATGTTATAATCATCATGTATTGAACCATTGACACCGTTCTTGTTATAAGCCAATAAAATGCTATATGATGATGAATCAATAAGAAATAGCACAACAAGGAGAAGGCAGTAGTAGTAGCAGTTGTCATTTTGCTAGGCCAAGTGATTTTATTGATATTTATGTCTAAGTTAAGTGATTTTATTGATATAAAATAAAGTTCAATGACTTTGTTAAATAAATTGTGAAAGTTGAGTGACCTTTTAAGATATTAACTCCTATATTTTTTTTAGTATTACTTGTTATATTTCTTTAGCTTACATGCCTATATTTTTAGGATTGTATTGGAGCACTTGATGGCACACATGTCAAAGCTAGATTGCCACAAGGTCAACAAATACCTTATATTGGACGTAAAGGTTATCCGACTCAAAATATCTTTGTCGTTGTGAATTTTAATATGTGTTTTACATTTGCATGGGCTGGGTGGAAAGGAGCGGCTCATGATAGTCGTATATTTGGTGAGGCTCTTCGTAGAAGTGAACTTAACTTTCCACATTCTTTAGGAAACAAATATTATTTAGTGGATGCAGGTATGAAGGGATATATGGCTCCATACAAAGGAGACAATGTGAGATATCATCTTCCTGACTTTCGTCGTGGTGCAACAAGACAATTGCGTGAGCTAAGATGACACATTGAAAAATTTAATTATATGCATTCTTCATGTAGAAATATAGTAGAGCGCACATTTGGTGTTTGAAAAGCAAGGTGGTCTATTTTGCGAGATATGCCTTATTATAACATTGACACTCAAAGGGACATCGTACTTGCTACTATGGCCATTCACAATTATATTAAACAAAAATACAATGTGGATGATGCCTTTCAAACGGCTGAGGATGAGAGATATATTCATCGGTTGACTCCGAATTTGGCACAAGTTCAAGCACTAACAATATAGAAAAAAAATATGGAAGAACAAAGTGATACTTATTGGATGGGGCTTCGTGACATGATTGCTAATGAAATTGATAACGTTTGATGTTTGTATTATTTTAGCATTTCCACTTTTATATTAGTGAAGTGTTCTCTGTCATTTTGATATTTGTATTTGAATCAAACAACTTATTTTTGAAATATGAATTTATATTCCTCTAATAAATAATTTGTGGTGATAAAGAAGTATGTGAATGATAGACAATTATTATTACTTATGAATGAAATTAAAATAAATATTAAATCTTTCAAGTGATCTATTCAAATTATATATTTTTAAAATCTAAAATAAGTTGCACATATAAAATTAACTTAAATAATAAATTGTTATTCCTCTTATAAATAATTTGTGATGATAAAGAAATATGTGAATGATAGACAATTATTATTACTTATGAATGTAACTAAAATAAATCTTAAATCTTTCCTTTGATCTATTCAAATTATATATTTTTAAAATCTACAATAAGTTGCGCATATAAAATTAACTTAAATAATAAATTTATATTCCTCTTATAAATAATTTGTGATGATAAAGAAATATGTGAATGATAGGAAAATATTATTACTTATGGATGTAAAATATAAATTAATTTTGTTTTAATTTTTTTTAAGTATAAAAACCTTACATTAATCAACTTTTTATCATGTTAACAACTTTAAGGGTATTTCAAATATTTTGAAAAAAAAAGTGTTTACCAGCACTTATTTGCCAAACACATCAACAACTTTTTTTTCAACTGCAACACTTTTATCCAAACACATAACTACTTATTTTAAAAATAAGTTTCAACTCTTTAAAAAGTTGTTTTTTTAAGTCAATCCAAACGGGCTCTAAGTCAGAAACCAAAAGTAGGTCTTCCCCGTACTTTTTATTTTTTGACTTAAAAGTTATTTCAGTTTGACTTTTTATTTTTGACTTAAAAATTACTTTTTTTAAGTCAATTCAAACGGGCTCTAAGTCATCTGTGGTCCCTTAAAATTTTCCGCATAATTCACTTGCATACCTTAACTAAGACTTGTACCTATTGAACATCTATACCCTCTAAAATTTGAGCCACTTAAACACTTTATGCAGATGTGGCACAAAAAATGTAATTCACACCTAGATAAGCGTGTGAAATCAATATTTTAACATTTTCCCTTTTTCTTTTCAATTTATTTTTTTTCTCATTATTTTTTAAATAAAAATAACAATCTTTGTATGGAGAACGTTCTCGTCATTTTTTTCAACACGACATTGCTGCAACTATTTCTTGACAACAATTCCATGCCATTTTTTTTTTTAACAAATTTCCTCCTTCTTCCTTTTTTAATTAAAATAAATAAATTCTTATCATTGTACTATTAATTTTGTAGATGTAGAACTACTTCTGTCGATTTTTTTTCTGAAATAAAATGGAGATCACCATCCACAGTTCTTTAACGGAAAAATGAAGTTTATTACCTATGTCTTCTTTGCCAAAAAAAATGGAGACCACCATCCACATCTTTTTTACCAAAAAAAATAAAGATCATGATTCAAATATTTTCTCTCTTCTTCTTCACCTCCCCCACCCCACACACACCAACCCCGACCCACACCCCTTCTTCCCCATAAATCGAAGCAAAAATAGAAAAGGAGAAAAAGGAAAATTAAAATCAAAATCAAAATAAACAAAGGAAGAACAAATCTTTTAAGAAACATTATCAATTTAAACGGGAATAAGAAATAAGGTGTAAAGAAAAATAAAAATAGTAAATTTCATACATAACATGGAGAATTAACAATGGTGAAGAAGGGTGAGTGTTGGGAAAAAGGAAGAAAGGGACCTCTTGGGGTGGGCTGTGGTGGGGGTGGGGTGAGGGGTGTATAATTTCCAAAAAAAATTCAAGTTGAAAATCTTTTCTTTTTAAATTTTGACTTGTTTATATTAAAAAATTATTTTTATACTTATTTTTAATTAAAATGTCACGTGTCTTCATTTGATTTGTTATTTTGCCACATCATATGCATGTGTATTACACACACTTTCTTTTTTTTAACTAAGTGTCATAAAAATGTTCAATAGATATTTATTTTTTAAGATTGAAGTGTCTAATAGAAAATAGGGTATGTTGAGGTGTCTAAATAAATTATGTGAATAATTTTAAGGGGTCATAGATGACTTAAGCCAATCTCGAAGTATGCCAACAAGTATACATTGTTTCCGAATGAAAACGACATTAAGAAGGGCATAAAAATACAAAAACAAATCAGAGAGCTGCAGAACAGCCAAACAACTACCTTCAAATCTAGAATACTCCGATAAAAAGGAAGATCACCCTCTATTCGTGCCTAGATTAATATATGCACAACAATGGTGATGAAAAGGCAAGAGCAAGTATAAAATACTTGTACTCAGCAATATTATTGATTTGACCTTAACATTAAGGTGGTGATGGTGAAGGTCGGTCATATACTTCCTTAATTAGTACGCAATCACATATATTATCTCATTTCTATAAAAACCAAAGTAGAAGCTAAAGTGAACAACAATGTTTTCAATACAATAACAGACTCTGTCATATTTAATCAATTTTTTTTAACTCCTAAGTATATAAATTTAACATTCCCAACAATAACAAAAAAATGGTAATTCATGCAATGCATTTATTATGTATACTCACGTTTTTTCTATCGGATAATTGAGACCCATGTGAAATTCATGAGATTCATATACGTGATAGGCGTGCCGATCCAATCCCTGTATATGTATTGTGCAAACATGCACTCAAATCATAATAATATGATATGTGTGGACATGCACACCTATCTCAATAACATAACTTGTGCGTACGTGCACACTAAACCTAGTAAAATGCAGGATGCAACATTGGTCCTATAATAAAGGATACACATTTTGAGATTATACAACTCATAGAAGTAAATCAATTCACTTATACTTCAAGCTCAATTTTTTCAATCTTCCGGCGGTTTATATAAAAACTTCATATCAATTCAGTGTAAAACTAAAACAACAACTATGTTATTACCTTAATCTAATTATGTATCCTTAAAGGAGAGTGAAAATATCAACTAGCATGTACATGATTCAAAATAGGTCACAAATTATGTAAACCATGCTCACAAGGCAACAAATCATCTCAAACAAGTAGAATAATTATGCAGACCTTTAACATTGCACTAGTGCCCGTGATAAAGTTCTTAATCTCATTTACACAGTACTCTCATCATTTATTTCTCCTTTAATCAGTCAAATAATATATTAGCACTTTATAAAGAGTCAAAGAAAGTCTTAACTTGCCTTATACAAGACCCAAAAAGTCAAATTATGGCTTTGCTCTTTCTTAAAGCCTCTGAACGATCTCAATATGGTCAATTATATAATTTAGGTGATTAAACAAGTCTGAAGTAAGATTGGATCGGATCGAATAGAATCGATACCGAAATGGTTTGACTGGATTGTTGATTGGTATCGAGATGAACCGGACCAAAATTATCAAAACGCAAACTCAATTTCATTTTGTCCCACTATATATCGGGATAAAATCGGTACAAATCGAAATGGGATAAACAAGACGACACATAAAATTATTTAAAAAATATTATTTTAGCTTTTTAGAGTTAAAAAATACAAATATTATATTTTGAATTACGA
>JAJOOO010006149.1:0-14875 GCA_029582685.1 Solanum piurae
TACCCCACTCACTCTCTCGAGCTGAGTGTTAGGATATGGGACTAGGGCTCACCCTCTCGGGCTTAACCTCATGTCGACCCACTCCTTAGGCCATCAGTTTAGTGGTCTTGGTTTCGCGACCTCCCTCTCAAGCAAGCCGAAAACACATGGGTGGCTTTGTATTTGCAACTACAAACCCATTAAATTAAAACACAACCACTAGGTGAAATCACCATTAAAATACATCTAACCTATCAGCAAGCAAGACCCAACAATAATAGCAACACATATTTGCTAAATCACACCCCAAGAATGGGGGATTTTTAGCCACACATCAAGAAATAACAAAATACACCTATAATGATAGTAAAATCAAATGGGTATAAGAAATTAAACCTTGATTTAAGAAAAGGAAGAAGAATAGAGAAGACCCACTTCCAACTTGGGGAAAATGAACTCCTTTCTTCAAGTTTCCAAAATCCTCTCCAAACTTGAGAGTAAAAAGTACTAAAAATTATATTGTCTAAAATTTGATACTAAAATATGAAACTAAAATCTGATACTAAGTTATAACTCTCAACGAGTATTTATAGTTTTTAAAAATCTGTACTGCGGCGGATCACTCGACGACATTAGTCGGAATCGCCGATCAATTCGGCGATTCGCCCTTTGGTGTAGTTTATCGCCATCTGCACCATCCTTCGGCATCATCGTGCTCTGGGTCATTAGGCGACATAGTAATGCTTCGCGAATCTTCTCGGCGATGCGCCGACTGCTCCCTTTTTCCGCCGACTTGATCACTTCCGTCAAGGCTCAGCACACTGGAACAAAAGGAAAAGTGAGACCCTTCGGCGATTCGCCAAGTGGACTCGGTGATCCTCAGGTCTTCATTTTCTTATTCTTTTCAGCCTTTTCGTTCCTTTTTGCGAAGTAGTGTCTATGCTTTCCTTTAAACTTCAAATACCTGAAACTTAAAGGTTTCCATCAGATATTGAGATAAAATAAGCATTTGAGGACACAATTCCTATTAAAATATAGCCCTAAATGAGTCCAATTTGTGGACTCATCAGTAAGCATGAATCACCAATTTAAGTATATTTTGACAATGCAATATAAAAAGATAGAGAAGACTGACATTCATCACAGCACGAGTTTCAGCACAACTGTACTTAGATCTTTTTATTTGGTATTATTTTAAAACATCACATTTTGGGACATAAGCTTACTTATCATATATTCAGCCAAACTTATACAAATTGGGAAAAATAGTTGTTCGGCCATATCATTTACCAAAAAAATTGCCAAATGCATCCTTTCTCGTCTTCTTCGTTTTCATCGTCTTCTTCTCTTTCTTCTTTCTTCTAGTTATTCTTCTTTAAAATTCCACGTACCACAAACGTTAATTGACTTGAGAAAATTATATATCAAAAAACCCAAAACATCAAAAGAATTTCACTTCTAAAATTTGAAATTGTTTAGAGGAGATTTTGAGTTGATTATAATTGAATAGTCAATATATCCTTCAAGTATAGTTAGCATATATTTCATATACGATTAAGCTATATTAAAATTTTTGAGTGATAATGGAAATGTTGATTCGATCAAAATTACAGTGAATGACCCTATCATTGCTGAGAGAACAAGTTGATTGCACAATTATTCCAACAAATTGCTTAAATGAGGGCTGAAATGGATAAGACCTGATATTTGACAAATCTGACAATAATTGCCAACACTCCTACTCCAAACAATGAAAGGCCTGCACTCCATTTTCCTACTTCAAATCCAAGATCCGAACATCTTCCAACCAATTCATCCACCGCTTCAATTCCAAAACCTCTCATCATCGACCTAACCACCCTTAACCCACATCATGCTAGCTCCTCACACAAATATTTACCTACTTCTCAAAACCAAAATACCAACAGTCTTGTCACACCTCGAAGCTACCCTTAGGACGTGGACGCGGGACCTAGGATCATGAGTGATCCCAACCTAACCCCTGCTGGCATATTATAAGCATACTAGATACTCTGAAGTAAAAAAATACTGTGCGGAAGCTAAAACATAAGATAAACTGAAAAAGATGGGGAATACTCATTACTGTATGTATATATATATATAAAAACTAAGAGTTTAAAACCAAATGAAAGGTCAAACTCAAATACTAAGTTTGAATCTAAATATGTCTAAAATAAGCCTCTAACTGACTAGAGATGCTGGAACATGCCCCAGCTAAATCTAGGAAAACTGAAACTAATGACTAAAAGCAAATAAAATAAATATGTATGTCATCCTCGGAGAATGGGGACTCACCACTGATACTACTAAGCTAAAGATCGGGAATCGATCTATACGTGATCCGGAAACTGAGAACCTAAACCTACATCACGAGAAGATGTAGCGCAGAGTATGTGTCAGTACTTGAAAGGTAATGCGCATGCAGAATAGAATAAAGCTGAATAAAACATATAAATGAACAAAGCATATAATTGAGCAATGTTATGATAGAAGCATGGTACTATACTAAGAATACTGAACATGAACTAACTAAATGCAATGACCAAGTTTATAACATGCTGAGACTGAAACCTGACTGTAACTGATAACATGGTCAATGCACTAGAATCTGACTGTGGGAGCTACTAATAACTGATATAAAATCACATGAGCTAAATGTGGAGTCCGATGTATACGCCCCATCGAGAGGACCCAATATACCCTGGCAGAGGTATAGAGGCATGACTGGCGTGATCACTAAAATGTAATGCCTATAAAGGGGACTTATAAACCTACAGGGGGATGTAGTTCTTGGACTATTTGAGTACGTTGAACCCTAGTCGACTTGGTCTAAGCCTACTCCCAATTAGAATGTATATAAGCAATATTATGACTGAAATGATGAAGTACTGGATAGCTCATTTTCTGACATGCAAAATTTGAGAATGCAACAAATATAACTGATAATGTGACATTTGTAAAGTGATACTGAAGCATGTATATCTGTATAGACTGACCTAGCATGTGTAATTCATGAACTAAACAAATCTACACAACTAGGGTTCTGAATATCATACAAGGAACTAAGCAACAATATGATAATCTGATTTGGATCATTCTAACAGCTAAAACACAACAATTTCTAACATTCAAGAAACCCTAAGTCTAGATAATATTAAGGGAATCAAGATTCTGACTGAAACCTAGGGACCTAATGGGTGAAAGGAACCCACTAGTGAAATCTCACATACCTAGTAACGAATTCCATGGTGCGATTTTAGGGCTGGAACTAACGAGAACTCACTGCGTTTTTGAACTAGGGCTACTCGACTTCTTCCCTTGTTTTTGCTCTAAGATTGATGATTTTTTGGTGAATGATTGATTAGGTTAGGTTCTAAATAGTTTACTAGGCTAAAATTGACCAAAACTACATAGTTTAGGGGTTAAACAACGTCGGATAAGGAAAAGGCCAAACGACCCCTGACTTAAAATCTCCTGAAGCCACTGATGGGCCTGACCGATGGACCGTCGATCGACTAACGGCCCGTCATGTCAGTCCGTCTATCGGCTTTAGATGATGGGTTCTGGGGGGTCTGAACCATGGCCTGGACCACGTACCATGGTCTGACGTACAGTCTGTAGGTCTTAGTGTAGGATTGGACTTAGAAAAAAATTCTAGGCCTTTCTGGGAGGGTTGCAGGTGGCAATCCACGGACGACCAGGGCGGACCATGGGTTACCCTACGGTCCGTGGGTGGCAACCGTGGGTTGCACCTGCAAGTTATGAAAATCTATAGGTTGGGTTTGTTTTCGAATACGAGGTGTTACATTATCTCCTCCTTGGGAATATTCGTCCTCGAATGAAGTCTAAACTAGTTAAATAGGCAGGGAAAGAGCTACAAATCCTACCACGTTTACTAGAAACTGATTTCTGACTGAACTAAGTTTCAAGAACATGCAGTTATGATCAAAATGCAAGTACCAACTGAAGGAACATGATACTAAGACTGAATCTGTGCATGAATGACTGGAAAACTGAAGAGGAACTATTAACTCAAGCTGAAATGGAATCGCAAGGAAAGAGATGAGGATACTTGGCCTTCATGGCTGCTTCTACTTCCCAAGTAGCTCCCTCTACGGACTGACTCCTCCACAAAACCATAACTGAAGCAACTTCTTTGTTTCTCAACCTTCAAACGTGACGATCAAGAATCTCAACTTGCACCTCTTCATAAGTGAGACTATCCTTCACAGCCATGCTTTCTAAAGGTACAATAGATACTGGATCACCCACAAACTTTTTCAACAATGAAATGTGAAAAACTCGATGCACTGTTGCTAGTTCTGCTGGCAACTCTAACTCATAAGCCACTTTACCAACTCTTTTCAAAATCTTGTAAAGGCCTACATATCTAGGACTGAGCTTTCCTTTCTTGCCAAATCTCATCACCCCCTTCATAGGTGACATTTTCAGGAAAACTCAATCATCAACTTGGAACTCGAAGCCCCTTCTCCTTACATCTGCATAGGACTTCTGAAGACTCTAGGCTATCTTAAGTTTATCTCTAATGAGCTGAACTTTTTCCATGGCATCATGAATCGAATCTGGCCCTATCAAGGCTGATACACCTACTTCAAACCAACCAACTGGAGATCTACATCTACTCCCATACAATTCCTTATAAGGGGCCATATGAATGCTCGAATGGTAACTATTAATGTAGGCGAACTCTATAAAAGAAAGGTGATCATCCCAACTACCCTTGAAATCGATCACGCAAGCTCTCAACATGTCCTCTAAGTTCTAAATGGTATGCTCTACCTGACCATCCGTCTGTGGATGAAATGTTGTGCTAAGATTAACCTGAGTACCAAGACCGTTATGAAATGACTTCCAGAAATGAGAGGTAAACTGAGGACATCTATCTGAAATGATAGACAAAGGAACCTCATGCAACCTGACTATCTCATTAATGTAAATCTTGGCGTAGTACTCCGCCGAATCGGTAGTCTTACCAACCAAAAAATGCGCGGACTTAGTAACTCTGTCAACTATCACCCAAATAGAGTCATGTTGTCTGCGAATACGAGGTAAATCGATAATGAATTCCGTGTTGATTACTTCCCACTTCCAAGTAGGAATGTTAATATCTTGAGTCATACCTTCTAGTTTCTGATGTTCTACCTTCACTTGTTAACAATTAGGGCACTTAGCCACAAAATCCGCTATATCCCTTTTCATACCATTCCACCAAAAGACTTCCCGCAGATCACGGTACATCTTAGTGGCACCTGGATGAATAGAATACCTGGAGTTATAGGCTTCTGCAAGAATCTGTTGTCTCAACTCACTCACCTTAGGAACACATAATCGACCCTGATAGTAAAGTACACCATCTGCCCTCTTGGGAGAAAACCTCAATTCTCTGTTGATGGAGTGCACCCTTTAGTTGAAGCAATATAGGATCACTGTCTTTCTTTTCCTTAACCTCCGCTACCAATGAAGATTCTGGCCCATTCTAAAATCTTACACCACCATTTGATATGCTCATAAGGCGAACTCCCAAGCGAGCAATCCTGTGAACATCCTTTGCTAGCTCTTTTATTTCTTCCTCAACATGTGCTACACTACCCATAGATAGTCTGCTAAGAGTATCTTCTACTACATTGGCCTTACTACGATGGTAATGCACACTCATATCATAATCTTTGAGGAACTCAAGCCATCTCATCTGGCGAAGATTCAACTCTTTCTGGTTGAACACATATTGAAGACTTTTATGGTCTGTGAACATATCTACGTGAACACCATAAAAGTAATGTCTCCAAATCTTAAGTGCAAACACCACTGCTGCAAGCTCGAGGTCATGAGTCGGATAATTCTTCTCATGCACCTAAAGTTGTCTAGAATCATAAGTTATAACCTTACCTCGCTGCATCAACACACAACCTAGTCCGACTTTGGATGCATCACCATAGATAACATAACCGTCTGAACCCTCTGGTAGAGTCAAAACAGGAGATGTAATCAACCTAGTTTTAAGTTCTACGAAGCTTTTCTCACAATCATCGGACCACAAAAACTTGACTTTTTTCTGAGTCAACTTAGTCAATGGAGAAGCTATGGATGAAAGTCCTTCCACGAACCTTCTATAATAACCAGCCAAACCTAAGAAGCCTCTGATATCTGTAGGAGAGGTAGGTCTGGACCATTGTTTCACTTCTTCTATTTTCTAAGAATCCACTCAGATCCCTTCGCTAGACACAATATGACCAAGGAAAGCAACGGATTGCAACCAAAACTAACATTTGTTGAACTTAGCGAATATTTGGTGATCTTTGAGAGTTTGAAGGACAACCCTCAAATGATTCGCATGTTCTTCCTCATTCCTAGAGTAAATGAGGATATCATCAATAAAGACGATAACGAACAAGTCCAAATACTACTTGAACACTTTGTTCATCAAATCCATAAAAGTTGCAGGAGCATTGTTAGTCCAAATGACATAACTACGAATTCATAATGACTATATCGAGTTCTAAAGGTTGTTATCGGTATGTCACTATCTCTGACTCTGAGCTGATGATAACCAGATCTGAGGTCTATCTTTGAGAAATGACTAGCACCCTGAAGTTGGTCAAACAAGTCATCAATCCCGGGGATAGGGTGCTTATTCTTGATCGTGACCTTGTTCAACTGCCTAGAGTCAATACCCATCCTGAGAGAACCATCTTTTTTTTCACGAACAACATTGGTGCACCCCATAGGGAAATACTAGGTCTAATGAAACCCTTATCTAAAAGGTATTTCAACTGCTCTTTCAATTCCTTAAGCTCAGTCAGAGCCATTCTATAAGAAGGAATAGAAATAGGTTGGGTACCTGGAAGGAGATCAATTCCAAAGTCGATTTCCCTTTTGGGAGGAACTCCGGGAAAATCTTCTGGAAACACTTCTGGGAACTCATTCACTACTATAACTGACTCAAGAGTTGGGCTTTCGAAGTTTGAATCCTTAACCCAAACTACATGATAGAGATACCCCTTATAAATCATATTTTTGGCCTTAAGGTAAGAAATGAATCAACCTATAGGCGCTAAGCTACTACCCTTCCATTTTAAGATTGGTTCATCGAGAAATTGAAAATGAACGATCCTAGTTCTACAATCAACTAAGGTATACCAGGAATGTAGCAAATCCATGCCTAGAATGATATCACAATCTACCATTTTCTAACTCTACAAGGTCTGCTAAGGTGAATTTCAAAGAGACTGTGACAAGGCAATTTTTGTATACCTGTCTTGCTATAATTGGGTCATTGATTGGACTAGAGACTAAGAAGGGTTCTGAGAGAGTTTCTGGACTAACATTAAAGTTGACTGCTATATAAGGAGTTACAAAGGAAAGAGTAGCCCCTGGATCTAGCAAAGCATAACATCTAAGTTAAAAACTTGTAACATACTAGTGACTACATCAGGAGAATCTTCTTAATCCTGGCGAGCCTGGAGAGCATACAATATATTTTGGCAGTGTCTGCCACCTGTACCAGATGAGTTACTCTGCTGAGTTGGGTGACCTATTGGTGCTGCTGAAGTTGTGGACTGAGATCTACCATTATTGCCTCATTGGCCCTGTTTAGCAGAAGGACAATCTCTCAACCTATGACCAGACTAACTACACCCAAAGCATCCTTCCTTTCCTGCAAGACACTCTCCCGGATGGTTCTTACCACACTTTGGATAAGTTGGGTAGGTTCTGGTGCCTGAAATACTCTGTAGAGACTTAGAGTCTGATGCTCTACCTTTCTGATCCTGTCGGAACCTAGATGATGGAACACTAGCTAATGAAGGTGCTGGAGCTGAAGACTTTTGCTGACACTACGTGCGATTTCCACCACCCAATTTCTATTGAGAATACTCATAGTTTCCTGTCCTAGCCTTCTTATTATCCTTAGTTTGTTCCCAAAGCTTATCTCCCTCAACTTGTTGATCATGAGTCATGACCCTAGAGATGTTCATATTTTACAGCAACATAGCATTTCTACACTCTGTTTTCACTTAGTCAGGTACCCTATATAGAAACTTGTTCATTTGAGCCCTGGAATCGGCAACCATGTGAGGAGCATACCTGGAGAGTTGGGTGAACTTCAGCCCGTACTCTTGGACTGTCATGTTACCTTGCCTCAAATTCATGAACTCTTGAGCTTTTGCCTCCCTCAACTCTCTTGGGAAGAACCTATCCAGAAAAGTCTCACTAAAGCAGTCCCAAGTGATAGGAGCTACATATGTACCCTTGTTTTCTTTCCATTGAGTAAAACTAGATGTGAACTACATCTTTAAGCTGATATGATGCCAACTCTACCCTATCATTACCAGTCACTTGCATCACTCCAAAGATTTTCTTGACCACATCTACGAAGTTTTGGGGATCCTCACCAATTTGCGATCCTAAGAACTCAGACGGATTCATCCTACCAAAATTACGAACTCTGGTTTCCACTGATCCACCACTAGCATTTGCAGAAACTGGAACATGTTGGTTGTTTTGGTTGGTCACACTCTGAGCCAAAAGTTGAATGGAGTTCCGAAACTCAGCATTCAAAACTTCCTGATCTGGGACTGGAGGAGTTGTGTTAGCGTTGCGTGCATTCGCATTCCTTTAGTAAGCTCTACGAGGAGGCATGATCTGATAGTGCATAACGATGGATTAGAAATGAGAAATTAGATCATACCTTACGCCCGATAAGATTATCAAGAAAGTGATGCTTTCCTATAACAATTTGTAGCCTCCCTCTCGTTAGATGTGGTGCACTTCACACCCATAAAAAGGACTCTACTTAGTGCAGATTTTTTTGACATCCTAGGACTCTTAAACCTAATGCTCTGATATCAATTTTGTCATGCCCCGAAGCTACCCTCAGGATGCGGGCACAGGACCTAGGATCATGAGTGACCCCAAGCTAACCCTACTGGCATATCATACGTATACTAGATACTCTAAAGTAACAAAATACTATGCGGAAGCTAAATCATAAGATAAACCAAAAAAATAGGGAATACCCATTACTGTATGTATATATAAAAACTGAGAGTTCAACAACAAATGAAAAGTCAAACTCAAATACAAAAGCTGAATCTAACTATGTATGTAATAAGCCTCTAACTGACTACAGATGCTGGGACATGCCCAGCTAAATCTATCAAAACTGAAACTAAAGACTAAAGGAAAATGAAAGAAACATGTTTGTCGTACTCGGAGAATTAGGACTCACCACTGATACTGGTTAGATGAAGATCGGGAACCAATCTATGCGTGATCTGGAAACTGAGAACCTAAACCTACGTCATGAGAAGATGTAGCACAGAGTATGCGTTAGTACTTGAAAGGTACTGATAGCAGGATAGAATAAAGTTAAATAAAACATAGAACTGAACAAAGCATATAACTGAGCGATGACATGATATAAGCATGGTACTATATTGAGAATACTGAACATGAACTAACTGAATGCAATGACCAAGTATATAACATGTTGAAACTGAAAGCTAACTTTAACTGATAATATTGTCAATGCAATAGAATCTGACTGTGGGAGCTACTAATAACCAAAATAAAACCACATGAGCTAAATGTGGAGTCCGATGTATACACCCCATCGAGAGGACCCAACATACCCTGCCGGAGGTATAGAGGCATGACTGGCGTGATCACTAAAATGTAATGCCCACAGAGGAGACTCATAAACCTACGGGGGAACGTAGTTATGGGTCTATTTGGGTACACTGAACCCTAGTCCACTCAGTATAAGCCTACTCCTAATTAGAATGTATATAAGCAATATTATGATTGAAATGTTGAAGTACTGGATAGCTCATTTTCTGACATGCAAATTCTGAGAATGCACCAATTATAACTGATAATGTGACATTCGTAAACTGATATTGAAGCATGTATATCTGTATAGACTGACCTAGCATGTGTAATTCATAAACTAAATGAATCTACACAACTAGGGTTCTGAATATCATACAAGGAACTAAGCAATAATATGATAATCTGATTTGGATCATTCTAACAGCTAAAACCCAATAATTTCTAACATTCAAAAAACCCAAGGTCAAGATAATATTAAGGGAATCAAGATTCTGACTGAAATCTAGGGACCTAATGGGTGAAAGGAACCCACTAGTGAAATCCCACATACCTGGTGACGAATTCCACAGAGAAATCTTTCGATTTGGGGGCTGAAACTAACGAGAACCCGTTGCATTCTTAAACTAAGGTTGCTCGACTTCTTCCCTTGTTTTTGCTCTAAGATTAATGAATGATTGATTAGGTTGGTTTTAATTAGTTTACTAGGCTAAAACTGACCAAAACTACGTAGTTTAGGGGTTAAATGACTTAGTTTAGGTGTCCAACACATAAGGAAAAGATAAAACGACGCCTGACTTAAAATCTACTGAAGCCACCGATGGGCCTGACTGACGGACCGTCGATAGACTAATGGCCCATCCTGTCAGTCCGTTGATCGGCTTTAGAGGATGGGTTCTGAAGGGTCTGAACTACGGCTTGGACCACGGACCATGGTCTGACCTACAGTCCGTAGGTCCTGGCATAGGTCTGGACTTAGAATATTTTTTTGGGCCCTTCTGGGGAGGGTTGCAGGTGGCCATCCACGGACCATGGGTCACTCTACGGTCCGTGGGTTGCACCTGCAACTTCTGAACATCTTCTAGTTTGGTTTGTTTTCGGATACGGGGTGTTACAAGTCTCCAGAATTTTCCTCCTGCCCATCAAATCCCTACTCAAACTGTTCACAACCCACCTACCACTCAACCCATACCTCTAAAAACTGCTTTCCATATTCCAAATATCACCAGAATCATACCATTACTTTACTACACATTTTGAACTCGATCATTATGAGAAGAAGAAGAAAAAGTGGAAGGTCATAGAAATAAAGACTAAGCAAAGCATCAAAGAGGAAGTTATGAATGCAAAGATATTGTGGAGTTAAATTATGAAGATTTGTGCATTCAACCACATTTGGACCTTCCGGAAGGTTTTAAAATACCAAAAATTGACATTTTTGGTGGAGTTGAAAATTCTTTTGCTTATGTGATGGCTTATTACGACCAATTTGTAGGAGTTGGAAAAGATAAGGCTTTGTTAATGCAGCTCTTTAATCGAAGTCTGAAAGGAGAAGCGTTTGAATAGTTTATTTCTCAAGAAATGAAACAATGGCCAAGTTGGAACGCTTTAGATAAGGAATTCATTGAAAGGTTTGGTTACAATATAGAATTCATCCATGATAGATACTCTTTGGAGAGAATCAAACAGAAGTCTTATGAAAGCTATCGAGAATATGCTTACCGTTGGAAAAAAGAGGCTGCAAGGGTTAGGCCTCCTATGACTGAGAGAGATATTATTGAAGTCTTCATGCGCATTCAAGAGCCTAAGTACTATAATAGGATGTTGTTCATTTTAGGCGCAAAAGTTCACTGATATAGTCAAAATTGGTGAAGCTATTGAAGATGGTCTCAAGATCGGAAAAATCATCCAAATGACTTCCCAAGCTGAATCCTCAAGGCAATTGAGGAGGAAAAGGGAAGACGTTTCCTCTATCTCATTTGCATCAACCCAAATATCAAAGAGACATGTCGGTCACAATGTTTGAAAGCATTTATCATCAAAAACCTACCCCTTCGCTCCGCAAAATTCTTACCCCTTAATTTTACTGGGAGATTCTCTCTTTTTTGAATAATGGTTTGAAAAAGGGGTAAAATAACAAAATTCTATCTTTATTTGAAGAGCTAATAATAGTTAGTTACGGAATGATATACATACAATACAGATGTAGGCATGAATCACCCACAATTCCCCAATCCCTAACATTAACACATGTAGACATAATTAGAAGTCATAATATAAGACAAATGAGACCCAAATATCACCTCCAAAATAAGTAAATGCAGATCCTGGACTCTAGTATATGAAAGAGCACAGTTGTAACATTCATGAATAGATCTACGCCAGAGGATATGGACATATTCATTGATCTACGCCGATGGACCAAGACACGTTCATAGTCAAAATTGGTGAAGCTATTGAAGATGATCTCAAGACCGGAAAAATCATCCAAATGACTTCCCAAGCTGAATCCTCAGGGCAATTGAGGAGGAAAAGGGAAGACGTTTCCTCTATCTCATTTGAATCAAGCCAAATATCAAAGAGACATGCAGGTCTCAATCTTCGAAAGCATTTACCATAAAAAACCTACCCCTTAGCTCCGCAAAATTCTTACCCCTTAATTGTATTGGGAGATTCTCTCTTTTTTAAATAATGGTTTAAAAAAGGGGCAAAATAACAAAATTATCTATTTATTTGAAGAGCTAATAATAGTTAGATACCGAATGATATACATACAATACATATGTAGGCATGAATCACCCACAATTCCCCAATCCCTAACATTAACACATGTAGACATAATTATACGTCATAATATAAGACAAATGAGACCCAAATATCACCTCCAAAATAAGTAAATGCTGATCATGGACTCTAGTATATGAAAGAGTATAGTTGTAAAATGCATGAATTGATCCTCGGAGGATATGGACACATTCATTGATCTACGCCGATGGACAAAGACAGATTCATAGTCAAAATTGGTGAAGCTATTGAAGATGGTCTCAAGACCGGAAAAATCATCCAAATGACTTCCCAAGCTGAATCCTCAGGGCAATTGAGGAGAAAAAGGGAAATTGTTTCCTCTATCTCATTTGAATCAAGACAATTATCAAAGAGACATGTCGGTCTCAATGTTCGAAAGCATTTACCATCAAAAACCTACCCCTTAGCTCCGCAAAATTCTTACCCCTTAATTCTATTGGGAGATTCTCACTTTTTTAAATAATGGTTTAAAAAGGGGGAAAAATAACAAAATTCTCTCTTTATTTGAAGAGCTAATAATAGTTAGATACCGAATGATATACATACAATACATATATAGGCATGAATCACCCATAATTCCCCAATCCCAAACATTAACATATGTAGACATAATTATAAGTCATAATATAAGACAAATGAGACCCAACTATCACCTTCAAAATAAGTAAATGCAGATCATGGACTCTAGTATATGAAAGAGTACAGTTGTAACATTATGAATTGATCTACGCTGGAGGATATGGACACATTCATTGATCTACGCCGATGGACAAAGAAACATTCATAGTCAAAATTGGTGAATCTATTGAAGATGGTCTCAAGACCGGAAAAATCATCCAAATGACTTCCCAAGCTGAATCCTCAAGGCAATTGAGGAGGAAAAGGGAAGTCGTTTCCTCTGATCTATCTCATTTGAATCAAGCCAAATATCAAAGAGACATGTCGGTCTCATTGTTCGAAAGCATTTACCATCAAAAACCTACCCCTTAGCTCCGCAAAATTCTTACCCCTTAATTGTATTGGGAGATTCTCTCTTTTTTAAATAATGGTTTAAAAAAGGGGCAAAATAACAAAATTCTCTCTTTATTTGAAGAGCTAATAATAGTTAGATACCGAATGATATACATACAATACAGATGTAGGCATGAATCACCCACAATTCCCCAATCCCTAACATTAACACATGTAGACATAATTATACGTCATAATATAAGACAAATGAGACCCAAATATCACCTCCAAAATAAGTAAATGCAGATCATGGACTCTAGTATATGAAAGAGTACAGTTGTAACATTCATGAATTGATCTACGCTGGAGGATATGGACACATTCATTGATCTACGCTGGTGTAAAATAATGTACAACTTATATTTTAAAATTATTTTACTTACAATCTTGATCTGCCCAACCAATTCTCGGGTGAGCCAAATCACATACAATGCTCTTATCTCTAAGAGCAATATCTGTGTAACAAGAGAAAGAAATATAATTAGTGTCAACCTAAATTATAATGCAAGAAATACAATTAGGGAATCAACAAAGTTACGTATTTATGTGATGAACCACATAAAAACATATTTTCAGCATTCCAAGATACATATTACCTTATAATATAGAAACTAACATAAGCAATATTGAAATCCAATTTTGGCTCTCTGCAATATAGGTTAACTATCGAGCTTCTTCAATTTATATAAAATTCAAAATATTTTTGAGTTATTTTTAAGTATTTTCGTCATCTTTAATTTATAAATTTTTCTATATATATAATTACTACCTTTTTTAAATATTCGAAATTCGTTTAAAAAAGATTTTGTTTTTAATTAAATATTGTTGTTTATTAGTTTAGTTTAATTGATAGAAAGAGACTTTACTTTAAGTAATGGAGAAATTACTAAATCAGTATTTCCTCCTCAACAGTCTTTTCAAATTGCTAAGAATGATAAAATTGTGAATTTCAATGCTTTTTCAAAATTATTTGAAAATGATACCGCTCTTCTTACTACTGCCCATGTAAATGCTATTATAAAACAGCAAAATTATGCCAATATTTATATGAGCATTTTAGGTGAGCATATTATTTCTTTGCATGAGAAAGTTGATAAACTTGTCTCTTTATTACCTTCTAAAAGCAAAGGTAAGGAAAAGATTGTTCATAACAGTTTGCAGCCTCCGCCTGATATCGAGGATTTTAAGATTAAGAATTACTCGGAACTTGAAAACTTCCTTGAAAAGAAGTTTAAAGAAAGTAGAGCCCAACCTATTAAGATGGAAAACTTTATTGAAGGAGAACCTAGTCATAAAAATGAGATTAATAAAATCTCAGAAAGATATGCTAGGAAACCTGTCCAAAGGATGTTTTATTATCCTAGGCCTACTCCTCAAGACGTTTTATTAGAAGAACATGAACATATTATAACTAATAGTTATAATGGAAAGG
>JAJOOO010006150.1:0-17991 GCA_029582685.1 Solanum piurae
AACGAGTCCCACCTCATGCCGCTAAACCAGTCAGGAATTTGACCACGAATCTTATTGTTAGAAATATCCAAGTACACAAGTGTCTTTACATTTCTCAAAAAGTGTGGAAAATCCTTCAGTTGACAAGATGATAAGAATAAAGATGATAGGCTAAGAAAGGTGATATTCATACCCTCATCAATGGTGATGTTATTTGATGAAATTCCAAGGGTTTCAAGGTTTGTGAGATTCACAAGTGATTGAGGAAAAGAACCACTGAGTTGATTATTGCTTAAATGCAGTTCTCTTAATGTTGGGTTTGTTTTGATCACTTCATCGGCTAGTCCTCTGAATCGGTTATGTTGGAGCGACACTGAAGGTAGCAAAGGTAGGCTAAACACCCAAGATGGTATGGTACCATTCAGTGAGTTGTATGACAAATCCACAAAAGTTAGCTTTTGAAGCATGCTTTGGTTGCTAGGCAGTGGGCCAGATAGGGAATTAGTCGACAGGACTAAGCTTTCAAGATGTGTCAAGTTTAATATTGAAGCGGGAAATGGACCAGTGAAGCTGTTTTCAAAAAGATCTAAAAAACGTAGCTCTTGGAGGTTAGAGAAAACGTTGGGAATTTCACCTGAAAAGGAGTTGGATGAAAGATCTAAATGTGTGAGGTGTTTCAATTTAGAGATTGTGGAAGGAATATGGCCAGTGAAATGATTATAAGATAAAAGCAACTACGTAATTTGTGTTAGGTTGCCTATGGAATCAGGAATGGAACCAGTGAATTGACATTGTTGGAGGCTCAAGATATTCAAGGATTTCAAGGTGCCAATTGAATCAGGAATGGAACCGGAGATGCCTGTGTATGATATATCCAACTCCGTCAAGGAAGAAGAAATATTCGGAGATGAGATGTTGACTTTAGAGAGAGAAAGTATCTCCAGATTTGTAAAGTTCTGAAACATTGCTTCAAATGTTCTCTCATCAAGTTGTAATTCATTCACATAAGAAGTTGAAAGATGAAGTGAAACCAAATTGGAAAGGTATGAGATTTCTGTTGGGATTTTCCCATCAAAGCCAAAGAGCATCAGATGCCTCAAATTCCTTAATCGGCCAATGCCATATGGGATTGAAGAAGGATCAAAGCTATCAAGGTTTAGAGTGTGGAGATGATGAAGCTGGAAGAGGCTGCTATTGGGATGAATACTTACAGGTATCAGTGATGAGATGTCGCCAAGAAGGAGAGATAGTAACTCCAGATTTGTAAAGTTGTGAAGCATTGTTTCAAATGTTCTCTCATCAAGTTGTAATTCATAAGCATAAGAAAGATCAAGTGAAACCAAATTGGAAAGGTATGAAATTTCTGTTGGGATTTTCCCACTAAAGTAAGCATCAGAAAGGTTGAGATGCCTCAAATTTGTCAATTGGCCAATGTTATGTGGGATTGAAGAATGATTAAAGTCATTGTAAGCAAGGTTTAGTGTGTGGAGATGATGAAGTTGGAAGAGGCTGCTATTGGGATGAAAAGTACCAACAAGCTGACTACAACTAAGGTCTAACCCGATAACATGACCGTTTAATAAGTCACAAGTGACTCCATCCCAACTGCAGCAATCCCTACTCTCATTCCAAGACTTTGTTTTTGGGAAACAATCTCCATCACACCAATAATTACAGTACTCTTCGGACATATTTTGAAAGGATTGTTTGAACTGAAGCAAAGCGGAAGCTTCAGTGGGAGAGCAAAGATGATGCTCAAAGGAAGAAGAAAAGCATTCACTTATTAGCAACACAAAACACAGTAATGAATAAAAGAAAAAGAAACGTCCCATTTTTTGTTTGTTTGTTTTCAGCAAATAACAGGATGTTTGTTCTCTTTTAACAAATCAATCAGCATTATCCACATATATATATATACTAGTTTCAGTTGTCCTACATAAATTGTAATTCAAAGAATACACCAAAAAACAATCTTTTTTTTTTAACACCCAACAATTTATTTTGCATAATGCAAAAGGTTTTACCGTTTGGTAGGCTTTAGAATATCCAATAATGAATAAATAAAAATAGTAATAGGAATTAAAAAAGGTAAAAATAATAATATGGGTTCATGATGATCGTCAATATATAAATAAGTCAATAAAACAAGTAGTCATGTAAGAAAGAATGCTATAATTATCTAAACACTATTTTATTTCTTAATTATTACAACGACCTCCATATTAAATAAAGCAAAGAGTTAACTAAACACTATTTCATAAAGTAACGTTGTTGACTAGTCAATGCATGAGACTATGATGTATAAAATGGGGTACTAACTAATTTGTGGTTGCAAAAAAAGTTGTCCCAAGTGTTAACTCAAGTCTTTAAGTCAGTGTTGGTAGATAGTACCACTTTCGCATCACCAACTATGCAAATTGTGGTCCATGGATGAGCACTACTCACTTCTAACAACTTGTTACTCATATTTTGTACTATTACACAAGACTTTTTAGAGGACGGAGAAGACTTAACAAAATAATACTCTCTATGTCCTAATTTTCTCTAGATGTTGAGTTCATTTCGAGGTCATTAACTATCGCTGCAGTGTGTGTTAAGCAAGATGATGTGAAGTTGGTCTCATTATGTGGAAAAAAATTCTGCAGAACTTCTAAGAAATTTCCAATGAGAGAAACTATTTCTTGACTAAGTCAAGTGAGGAAAAAAATGAACAATAATACCGTGTGGAGTTTTATTTTTATTCTTTTATTGCTTTTTATTCAAAATTTTGTTTGATGTGTCTTAATTTCCTGCATAATTAGAAATTTTATGAGAAATTTCCGATTAGTTGTCTGTTGTGCTGTTTTCCAAGACTTTTCACATTTAGTTAATGAGGGAAACTCCATCTATATGATACAGTTCAAACATGAAGAGATGGAGAATAACCAAAGTAGTAGAGAGGCTGTTTTCGTAGACCACTACAAGAAAAATGTAAATTACATTGGGATTTTTCTGGGGATTATTTATGAAAATTCGCAGGAAAATATGTTTTCTACGGATTTTCCTATCAAAAAGGAGGTAATTATTTCATGTGAATTTCAAAATCCCCAAATAATTTACCTAGGGATTTAAATTTCGCAGGTAAATAACTTGAGAATTTTCTTGCAAAAAACACCAAAAATATCCCAATTTTTTTTCAATTTATTCGCAAGTAAATCCGCGTAAAGATATTCTAATAAATCTTTAAAAATTTCTTGTAAATAATATTAACTATTATTTCCCAGTTACATCTAACACCACTCACCCCACTGCCCACCCATTTATCTTGCATACCATTTTTCATACCATTCATCGTATACCACTTGAATTTGTTGGTGCCCACCCATTTATTGTTGCTCTTTGAAATTTTATTCTACTTGTGTTTAATTAGTCGTAGCATTATAAATGCTAATCTTTTCATGTCATATCAATAAGGTAAAAAAAAATATCTTAAATGTTGGCTAAAGTTCATTTGATTTAACTCTTAAAAAGTGAAACTATATATTTAAAATAAATCACCACCGCCCAACATATCATGAAAATTTTTATGCTTACACTTTCTATGAGATAATATCCATAGCTAAGCATATTAAACGTAGACAAAATTTATATTATACATACAAAGTTCTTATAAATAAATTATTGAAAATATAAATAAATCTATAAGTTAAATTAAAGTGCAAGAAAGTTATAACCAATAATTGATAGTACATCTTATTAGGAATTTGTGGTTTTATAATTTTAATTTATCTTTTAATAATTATATTTTAACATACTTATTAATAAATATTTGCAAATAACTAACATTTAATAACTTACTATAGAGAAATTATATCATATTTAATGCTTGTAACAAAAAAATTATATATAAATTTGATATATAGTTAAAATTTATTTATTTTTCATTTAATATACTTCTATCAACTAGGGGTTGATTAAAATTCACATTAATAATGTATATAATTTAATTTTACTCTACTTAAACAATGATTGACTTATTCAATAATACGAAATTTAATATAAAGTAATATCTAATCAAAAATAAATATATTTATGATAGTTATTTTTCTAAGGATAAATAACTAGCCCTATAATTTTAATGCTTTGTATCTTTCAAAAAAAATAATCGCATCATTGGTTTTTAGGACTAAATATAGTAACTATATATAAGTTAAAAATATTGTTCATGACATTTGTGGTAATGTTCCAATATAGTGTTAGATTAATATTATTGTATAATAATTTATTTAATCTAAAAGTAGAGTATATATTTAACAAAATAAAATTCATTCTAATGTCATTGTTATTTTTTATATTATTATAGTTTTAGATTTTGTTAAATATATTTTAAAGAAAATATTTCTTGAAGACTCCAAATAAAAAAATCCTTAGATTCCAAGAAAATGCTTTCAATTAAATTGTATTTTAAAAAATTCAAGTATGCATTCCTCTAAAAATCTTCAACCAAATTCACAATAATAAAATCCCCAAGTAATTCTCCAAGTAAGAAATTTTTTAGTCTTGTCAGTTCCCTTGGAGTCTTTCAAGTGAGCCAATTCCATGAGAAATCTAGAACTCAAACCGTATTCATTTGTCCCAGTTCCGTTGGGATATCTTCTCTGATATCATTGTGAGATAAATTGAGTAGCCAAAGTGAGCCAAGATCGAATCCTACTAAGGTAAATAAACACACAAATCCTACTTGGTAAAATGTGTGCAATTCACGCGTGTCAAAGGTAAAATTAAGTGTTTATTTGTTTTAAGTTTTGAATTGGGAGAGAAAAAATGATGCTCAAAGGAAAGAAGAAAAGCATAGACTTATTAGCAACACAAAACAGAGAAATGAATAAAAGAAAAAGAGACTATTTTTTTGTATTCACCAAATAACAGGATGTTATGTTCTTACAAAGCAGAAGGATACAAAATAATAATAAAACTATACATAGATTTTTAGTTAAAAGTATTTGAACATTCTAACTTGTTAGGTACACAAGACTTTTCATATTAAGTTAATGAGGGAAACTCCATTATTCTTTATAATTAGGACCGTCTCGTATTAACTAGTAGACGATGACTTCTAAGTCTTTAAGCCAAATTCATCAATTACTATAAGCTACATACTAGCTGATTAAGCAATGCTACTCTTTCTATTTCAGGCTTCTTCTATTTTTGTGCTGTTTTTCAAGACTTTTCACATTTAGTTAATGAGTAAAATTCCATCTATATGATACACAGTGATCCAAAATAACCAGAGGCTGTTTTAGTAGACCCTCGACTCAAGATAAAGGTGTAGTGATCAAATAAAAAAATGATGCACAAGCAAAGAAAACTGATGAGAGACTAATTGTATTGAAGGATCACAGGTTTCTGTCTTTTGCTTTTATAGATCTAGAGATGATCTAATCAACTCATCCTTTGATGTTTAAAATCATGGACGAAACATCAAAAGAATGATGGCTTCAAAAAATTCCACAATTCATTTTAGCTTTAAACATGAGGCTCCACATGACAGTTACAACAACTAATCCATAGCTATGACCACTGATTCCCACGTAAATCCACTAGCAAAATACGACTTTTCTTCGGATTCCAATGGATGAGGAACATGCAATCGGTCTGATAAGAACATTCAGAGAGAGTTTTTAGTCTGCCAGGAATTGTAGTCTTGTCAGTGAGCCAATTCCAGAGAGCATTTTGCCCATTTCTGTAGTTTTGACTACTCTTCGACATCAATTTTCACAAATGTTAACTTTCTAATATCAAGTAATTTCAATCATGAACCAAACTCTATATGCTTATTGCACTTCTTTTTCCAATTTTCTTGTATAAATGAACTATGTTGCTCAGGCTCTCCAAAAATACGATGATGTTGCACCAATGTTGGTTCCTTAAAAAATACATAACTTTTGAAGAATCTAACACTTGACATTTTTGAATAATCTAAGTAACATAGTTTTTAAGATAGTGCTAGTTTTGATTCACGTGCATTGCACATGAATGCTAAATTATGTAGTACCCTATATTTTAATTTAAATAAATAAATATAATATAACATATTATAAATTATAGAAAATATACTAAATTAAGTTGTTTTAAGTTGAAAATATTATAGCAATTTAACATTAGTATAGATGGATAGGTAGAAATTTGAACTCCTATTGTAAGTCATTCTTGTCTAACTTTCCGTCAACATCTCTTCTTCTGTTTTCGACAATACTTTTCAAAGAGAGAAACTATTGTATGACCAAATCAATTGAGAAAAATAAAAACAAATGAACAATAAAGACATGATGTTACTCCATTTCATCTTCCATATTATGACAAGAAGGGACACTTTAATCAAGCAAAACCAAGTTGTATGAATGCAATAAATTTTAGTGCAATTTTTCTACGGAATCTATATAATCATAAAAAGTCAAGACGTGTCATTGAACCAATTATGAGAACAGTTAGGTACGTTCGGGATAGAGAAACCAATTGTAAGAATGAAATAAACTTTTATGGAATTTAATTTATACAATATTCCGAGTTAGTGATTAGTTGTCCCTTCTGCTATTTTCAAACTTGTTAGGTACACAATAGTTTTCGATCACATTAAGCTAAGGAGGGAAAATCCATCAATATTCCATTCCACCTAAGGAAATAAGGGATACAGTATCAACATGGGTAGTGGTGCACTGGTGGGAGTGCTTCACCCTTAACCAGTGGTCTCGAGTTCGAGCCTTGGGTATGGAGAAAATTCTGTTGGGAGCGCCACCCCCGAATGGGCCCTGCAGAGCGCGATCCGGATAAAAAAAAGGGATACGGTAATGTAACTAGCGGACGATGACTTGTAAGCCTTTAAGCCAATTTCCTCAAAGACTAGAAGGGGGAAAAGATTATGATAATCGTGATTGATGAACAATTGAATCACAAAGTTGAAGAAAGAAAAAGTTTAGAAAAATTGAATCACAAAGTTCATTTTGAGGTCATTAACTATCTCTGCATGGTGTGTTACACAAGATGATGTGTATATTGGTCCCATTATGTGGAAAAATTTCTGCAGAACTTCTAAGAAATTTCCAATGATAGAAACTATTGCTTGACTAAGTCAACTGAGGAAAAAAATGAAGAATAATTAAAGACATGATTTAAGTCCTTCATTTCCTCCGTGTGGAACTTAATTTTTGTTCTTTTATTTGGTTTTTATTTTCAAAATTTTGTTTGATATGTGTTTGTCAGCTTAATTAGTACGTTTTGAATAACTTGGTGAAGTTGTCTCTTGTGTTGTTTCCATAGACTCTCGACTCAAGATAAAGGTGTAGTGATCAAATAAAAAAATGATACACAAGCAAAGAAAACTGAGAGACTAATTGTATTGAAGGATCACAGTTTTCTGTGTTTGCTTTTATAGATCTAGAGATGATCTAATCAACTCATTCTTTGATGTTTAAAATCATGGAAGAAACAAGTTAAATATTACGAAGTTGCCACCTCCTCGAGGTCCAAGCACTTGAGCATTCATGCTCAATTTTTATTACAAGGATGAACACGCCCTTTAAGTCAAAGTGAATGAATATGTCGGAATATAAAAAAGGCAAAAATCGAACTTCAAATGCAGATATGTCTTTCTTTTAGCTTGTTTTTAAGAATATATTTGGCTTTCATGTTTTTGTTCATTTTATCCCTTTGATCCTTATTTGTACCTAAGCTAATATATGACTTTAATTCAGTAGTCGAAGCAAATGCTAAAAATAATTCAGAGGTATCTAACAGATGAAAATAACAAAGAGAAAATTCAGACCAAGTAAAACAACTAAAATTCAAAGAATAATATTCATGACATTATTCCAACAATGGATATTACTTGACAAGTTGGCTCTTCCAATCTTCCATTAATTAAATCCGTCATCTCAAAGCTCTCTTCTTCTTTCGCCTTCTATTTTTGTGCGGAATGATGCCTTCAAAATATTATACAAACCATTTTAGCTTACCACTTTAAACATGAGGCTCCACATGACAGTTACAACAACTATGACCACTGATTGCCAAGTAAATCCACTAGCAAAATAGAACTCAGCCCACCTCAAGTTAGATTTATGAGAAGCGGAAAATAAGCAAATATCCCATAAAAGAAAAATAATTACAAACATATATCCCATTACATTCATATATATCCCACTAAATAATTACACTATATACCCCCTTACTAATTTCGCTTAACTAATACTAAATCGGTATCATATACTGTATTGATAGCATTAAGGCTGATAATTTCGCTTAACTGATAATAAATCGGTATCATATACTGTATTAGTATCATTAAGGCCAGGGCCGGATCTATGAAGGGCATTGGGGGTGCCACGCCACCCCCGAACTTCGACGGAAACTCTATATATGCATAGGTATATATATATAATATTTATATAAATATAAAGTGTGCCACCCACAGAACAAAATTGGCTTGTGGTGCCACGGTCGGAGGGCAACTTTAGAAGGTTGAGGTTGTGGGTTCGAATCCCATTTGAACCTCTTTTTTTGAAGGACGTTTTTTAAGTAAAAAAAGACGAATAATTTAATCAAATATAAAATTAATTTAATCGATAAGTTTATTTGGCACCCACGGAGTCTAAATCCTAGATCCGCCACTGATTAAGGCTGATAATTACGCTTAACTGATACTAAATCAATATCATATACTGTATTGGTGTTGACACCCAATTTTGACCCTCCACGATAGAAATTAAATTTTGAGCTTCTCTGGTTTACAACGATTTAGAAGAATTAATTTTATAAAAAATTAAAATAATTTGCGAGTTATCTTAACTAGTTTGTCATTTTTATAAATTTTAAATAATATATATGTTTTATATAATTATACATTAATTAGTACATTTTATGAATATTCAAAAATCGTCTCAAAAAGAGTTTGTTTTTAGTTAAATATTCAATTAAACTAATTTGGTTTAAAGTTTACTTATAAGTTATTTAGTTTATTAGTTTAGTTATTCTTATTTTACGTCATTTTTATTTTTATTTTTTTTTTTATTTTTTTTTATTTAAAAAGTGCATTTTTATTAATGTACGTTCTTTAAGTTTGTGTTGTAGATTTAAAAGTTCATTTTTATTAATGTACGTTCTTTATGTTTTGGCGGTAGTTTAAGTTAATTAGTTTATTATCGAATTAATTGTTTTATTAAGAAGCTCATTAATTAATTTATATTAATTCGTCTTATTTAGTTTTTAGTAAAATCACCTATTAAACTCAATATGGCTAACTTGTTAATTTTTCATAGGCCATAATTGCAATTCACTTGGACCCTTCCCATTCATAATTTTCGGCCCACCATTACAACCCATACATTACAATACCAATTTTTTTTCCCAAAGCCAATTCCCATTTCCAATTCAAACCTCCAGCCCACCATTTCCATTTCCCAGCCCACTCTTTAACCTCCAAACCGACCCAATTCCCTTTCTGACCCGGCCCACTTCTTTGATTCTAAAGAAAACCAGATGCTCAGCGTTAGGATCTAACTCCAACGGCTCCAACAATTCTTCACGGCGTGAAGACGGAGACGAACGGAAAGCAGCACCAACAGGCAGTACACTGCTTTTCCCTTGTCTTCTTCCCAGTGCTCTCCTCAGACCAGTACAGTCGTAGCAGTAGCAAAGCACGCGTCCTACCCCTTTCCTCTTTCGGAATGGGGCGAAAAATTGCAAGAAAAGGTGCCTCTCCCTAATTGTGAAAGAAATTTTGAAATTTGAATTGAGAATGAGCCCTTTCTTATCCGGATTTTCATCCCTTTCCCCCCTTTTTTTTTTTTTTCCGAACCCTAGTGATTCCCTTCTATATATATATTCTCTTCTGTTCGCTGCAGGGGGGGGGATTTTTATTTTTTTTGAGCTTGGAAATTTTGGAGTTAGAGAAAATATTGGGAACGATCTTGAAAAAAAAAAAAGTGGGAGGAAAGTCGGGAAAAGTTTAAAAAGGGGCCAGCAATATCATCAGTCATATATAACTATATACATACTTAGAAAGTAGGCTTCGTGGTAGAGGGGGAATTGATTTGTTTTACTTAGTTCCTTATTCTCGCTTGCCTTTGCTCTGCTTGTCGGAGTTCTCGGAGTCGTATTCCGGTGGTAAAGTCGTCCCCTGCTCGTTCTTGTTCAGCTCGCTGCCCCGAAATAGGTAAAATTCCTTTTTCAAATGTCTCGATTCGTTCCTTTTGATTTATTGCTGATGCTGAATGATGGACTGTTGGTTTCAAATTAAGTGTATCTTAATTGTTCGAAGTATAAGATGTGTTATCGGGTTTGTTGTTGCTTTGGTTAGTGGCTGTTGGTCACTCGTATTTCTATTTGAAAAGAGCAGAAGCACAGAGAGTAATTGTTGTGGGTTTGTCGGAGTCTTAAAATCTATTTTTCGTGGAGTATTTAGCTTTAATTTATATTGCTTCTTGCCGTCTCAGATTAGCTCCAAAATGTTTGCTTCTTAACCCTCGTGTTTAATCCATCCCGAACACTGTTATTTGTGTTCTTGTCTCGGTGTTGGTTTGATGTCTTGGTAAATATGGAAGCATGTCCATCTTTCTCATATTTCCTCATTTAATCTGCAATGGTCAAGGTCATATCTTGCTTATGTCTGGAAATTATACACTTCCCTATCCTATTTTGTTAATTTTGTTAATTGTCTCATTCTCGTTTGAGTGTGAAATGTCGCTACTATTAAATAGATGCATCGCTTCCCCTATGGTTACACAAAAGCATGACATTCATCTCGGCACCATCGTTTGAGCATTCATTACACGTTAGAAGGAAGGGTTGTCTATCTATATTGCTATGTTACGTTAAGTCATCATCTGCCCATCATTGTTTATTTCTTGAATTCCCGGCTTTTCTTTGATCTCATGTGTCCCGCTTTAGAATTTAGGGATATCGATTCTAGCCTCGGAGACCATTATTTTGGTCTATGGGCTGTCCGCGATTGTTGTTAGCAGAATACTTTCCCTTTTAAAGCTTATTGTTAATTTACTGTTTGATCTGATTGATTTTTGTTTGAAATCATATAATTGCTAGTTTAGTTTTGTCTAGTTTTTGGTTTGTATTTTAGATAAAAAAATATTAATTTAAAGGTATCACTTGTGTTAATTCAAATCTGTAGGTAACATGCCTCTGTCCTTGTCATGAGCTTAAAAATAAAAGCATTTAAGTATCGAGTACATTGTGTCTAAATTTGCTATTGTTTGGTGTCGTCACTCGTGTAAGCTTAAGTCTTCTAATCAACTATTATGATTAATATATGACATAGCGGCATGCTTACAAATCATATGAGTTTCTATTGTATGTCATTAGCATTTAGCTTGTTGTTCGGTCTATGTATAAAGTGTCCCAATTTATGTAGCATTGATAAGATTTTTTTTTTGAATCAAGTGATTTTTTATATGTATTTTATACTCTCTTTTTTGTTGTTAATTATTATGATTTACAAATTGATACCAATAGAATTTGGAGAGTCAATTAATTTTTTTTATATAACTTTTAAATATTTAAGTTGTTAATTATTATGATTTATAGTATTATTTATATTTATACAATTTGTAGACATATAACAAACTAAAAAGGGACATACATTTTCCCTATTTGGTAAACAAAAAAGTAATTAGGATTAAAAAAAATAAATGCTTTTGCCATAAAAAATAAAGAAAGGTAAAATGAAAGAAGTTATGAGGTATAAATAAATGAAAGGAAATAAGAAGTGGGACCTATATTATATGCATCCGTCTAGTGTTCTAAAAATTTACTTCATGGTGTCAAATTGCAAGTCTTAATAGTCGTTTTAGTTTAAGATGATTAATAATTAGTTCTTTTGCACGCTAATTTTATTTTAAGATATGGGTTAGTGTAGTATGCGTGTCACTTCTCCCATGGATGTGTGATTTCATCTTTCATGTGTGTATCATCAGTTAGTATATCAATTCATTAATTGTCAAAATAAAAATAAAAAATATAAGTGACTATTGGGCCCTCTTAATCACCTCTTTAAAGTATTGATGTTACAATATGTTTCGGTATGCTCCTCTTATTGGAATGGCCTATTAACGCACCCTTTGAGTCAATAGATAGTTATTTGTTATTATTTTTATTTTATTTTTACTTTATTTTATTTTATTTTTTCATAAGTAAATTTGCTTCTCCCATTTTTATTTTTTTTATATACCAAGTTGGATTGCATACTAATCCATTTATCTTTGTTGCATGTGAAATTCGTCCGGGTTCACTACGAATTCCTACCTTCTTTTTTACATTTCGGGAGAGCCATAAAGGCTCAAATTCCTTCTTTTCGAGTCAGCCGGCTTAAAAATTGACGAACAGGTCTCAAAGTTGAAATATACGGAGCAAATCGGGAGTTGAGAAGATTAGGCCAAAGGCCCACCTTTCATTTAGATTGTATTTTGTTATTTTGGGCCTAAGCCCACTTATTTGCTATACTTGTTAGTTCTTAGGACAGGTATATGTGACTCAAATGGGCCAAAGGTCCAAAATGAAATTAGGCCCAAGTGCTGGTCCAGGCGGACAGAAACCAGATCTGGGCCTAACTCTCTTTCTCTCTTTACTTTATTGTGCTCATTTTACTTGCTAGTATTTGTCGTTAATCATAAGGTCAAAAAATTCAAATCCCCGAAAGACACCCATTTTGAATTAATTGCTTAACTAAATTACTCATATTTCACTTGACTTAAAAAATAAAAATAATAATAAATAAATAAGTTTATAAAATACTTCACTTAGATAATATTTCATTATTTTTCTATTAAAATAGGTCTCAACTACAAAGTAGTTCACTTTTGCAATTCAAGATAAGTTGAAATATTTTAGCCAAATAATTAATTGCTGGATAACCACATTAGTGGATATTCTAGGTGCTTTAAAAACCTTCCTAGAATATTAATAAGAATCTCGAACCTCCTTTAAATGTTTTCATTAGATTTACTGTTTTAATCTTTTGAAAAAATAGTTTTCTTGATTTTTCTTAAAAATTAAGTGGCGACTCTTAAACCAGTCTTAAATATATTTTTAAATAAAACAATTGGTATCATTAAGACTGATAATTTCGTTGAATTGATACTAAATCAGTATATATATACTATATTGGTATCATTAAGGTTTCTTGTTAAGAAATTACTCATTAGTCAATGATACTATAAGAGTATATATGTCTATAATTTGTATTTGTATATGTATAAAAGAGGGCAAGTGACGTAATTAAAGCTAAAATTAAGTTGCGAGCCGTAATTAATTCAAACTATAGCTATATTAGCTAATTAACTAGTATATGTTTGCTTTTCCGCATAATTTTTCCTAAGGAAAGAGCTTGAGTAATCCGCCCCCGCACCATAACTATAAAATTTGAATCTCTTGACCAATCGTTAATCCGATAATCCAATATCAATAAGTCAATTTTGCGATTGGCTTATCAGTTGTGGTTCCATTTTGAACCGCCCTAAGTATACCCCTAAAGTTGAGTCAGATTTTCAGTTATTATCCCTTGAGCATTTCCACTTTGTAAAATAACTATAATGCAATAGGACATATAATTATGCTAACTGTATGGTTCCAGGTAAAATTGAACCAAGGGTTTCGGATTCAAAAATAACACAAACAACAAACAAAAAATTAAAAAGAGAAAAAAACAGAAAAGTTCACTGTTGCAATCTTCCATTACGTCCGTCGTCTCTGAGCTCTCTTCTTTGGCCTTCTCATTTTCTTGGGAAAAATGCCTTCAAAAAGTTCCACAAACCATATAGAAAATATACTAAATTGCGTGTTTTAAGTTGAAAATATTATAGCAATTTAACATTAGTATAGATGGATAGATAGAAATTTGAACTCCTATTTTAAGTCGTTCTTGTTTAACTTTCCATCAACATCTCTTCTTATGTTTTCGACAATACTTTTCAAAGAGAGAAACTATTGTATGACCAAGTCAACTGAGAAAAAATAATAATAAATGAGCAATAAAGACATGATGTTACTCCATTTCAGCTTCCATAAGACAAGAAGGGACACTTTAATCAAGCGAAACCAAGTTGTATGAATGCAATAAATTTTAGTGCATTTTTTCTACGGAATCTATATAATCATAAAAAGTCAAGACATGTCAATTTTCTGCAGAACTTCTAAGAAATTTCCAATGACGGAAACTATTGCTTGACTAAGTCAAGTTAGCAAAAATCTGAAGAATAATTAAAGATATGATTTAAGTCCTTCATTTCCACCTTGTGGAATTTTATGTTTGTGCTTTTATTTGGTTTTTATACAAAATTTTGTTTGATATGTGTCTTCCAGCTTAATTAGTATGTTTTGAATAACTTGGTAAAGATCATTCCACCTGAAGATCAAAATTTAAGTACCACAAAATTATTAGCCACTTCTGTAGTTTTGAGTATTCTTATACATCAATTTTCACAAATATAAACTAATTTCAATCATGAACCAAACTCTATATGCTTACTGCACTGTTTTTTCCAATTTTGTTGTATTAATGAGCTATGTTGCTCGGACTCTCCTTAAATATGATGATGCCGCGCCCATGTTGGTTCCTTAAGAAATACACAACTTTTGAAGAATCCAACACATACTCGTTGACATTTTTGAAAAATCTAAGTAACATAGCTAATGAGTGGATGTGTAGATCACTTCTGTCAATTTGAAACAGAAACAAACTAACATAACTTGAATAACCATTGATGCTAAAATAACACACATATAATTATGTTTCTAACATATACAAACAACAAATAGAAAATTAAAAAAGACAAAAACAGAACAGTTCACTAATTAGTCCACAAAATCAAACAAAGACAATTTAGCCCTCTCAATCTTCCATTAAGTCCTTCGTCTCTGAGCTCTCTTCTTTGGCCTTCTTCTTTTGTGAGGCATGAGTCCATCAAAAAATTCCACAAACCATTTTGGCTTACGATATTTAAACATGAGACTCCACATGACAGTTCCAACAACTAGTCCACAGCTGTAGCCTATGACTACTGATTCCCAAGTAAATCCACTAAAAAAATATGTCTCACCTTCATCTTCTTCAGACTCCAATGGTTGAGGAACATGTGATGAATCATTCGTTCCACATTGTTTTGATAAAGGAGGACCACATAAATCAAGGTTGGCACCATACGAGTCATTTTCAAATGTGTTGAATTGTAGACTGTGAGGAATTGGTCCGATGAGATGATTTTGAGAGACGTTTAAGAAGGCCAGAAAGTTCATCCTTGTCAATTCCTGCGGAATCTTTCCAGTGAGCCGATTCCAAGAGAGATCTAAAGCTTCAAGCGTATTCAATTGCCCCAATTCCATTGGTATATGACCTATGAGATTGTTATGGGATAAATTGAGTAGCCAAAGTGAGCTGAGGTCCTTTAGTGTTTCTGGAATGACACCTTCAAAATGGTTGCTTGAGAGATCTATGGTTGTCGTAATTGTGCTGATTCTTTGTAGCACAATATCGTGCCCTTTGATTACCAAACTCACTGAATCCTCATAGGATGTGACAAATGGCGAATACAACTCAGATTTCATGTACTTTATCTCTCTTGTGTCTTCGCCATCTGATTTGATCATTGCCTTGAAGTTTCCAAAAACATTTGCAGGAAGTGAGCCACTGAAATCATTACGAGAAAGATCAAAAATTCGCAACTTGGAAAAGCAAAACTTAGTCTGACACGTACTTATAGGTCCATGGAACTTGTTCGACTTTAATATAAGGACTTGCAGCTCTTGAAGAGTTCCGAGCCAAGCTGGAAATGTGTCATTTATAGCATTGTTCCCCACATCAAGTACTTCTAGACCACCACACTTGAGCAACGACACAGGTACAGGTCCTTCAAATCGATTACCATTTACGACAATGGTACTCAATGAAGTGCTCTGTGCACATAATGGAGGAAGATTCCCCGTGAAAATGTTCATTCTTAAGTCCAACACCGTTAGATTAGGCATGCTTCCCAAGCAATGTGGAACTGAGTCAGTGAAGTTGTTACGTGATAAATCTAATAAGATAAGCGAACTCATGTTACAAATGGATGAAGGTAGTGTACCCTGAAGGGAGTTAAATTTCAGATCAAGATACCATAGATTATGGAAATGGAATTGTGGTAGGTGGCCTGTTAATGAATTATGAGAAAGGTTTAGGAACTGCAACGAGTCCCACCTCATGCCGCTAAACCAGTCAGGAATTTGACCACGAATCTTATTGTTAGAAATATCCAAGTACACAAGTGTCTTTACATTTCTCAAAAAGTGTGGAAAATCCTTCAGTTGACAAGATGATAAGAATAAAGATGATAGGCTAAGAAAGGTGATATTCATACCCTCATCAATGGTGATGTTATTTGATGAAATTCCAAGGATTTCAAGGTGTGTGAGATTCACAAGTGATTGAGGAAAAGAACCACTGAGTTGATTATTGCTTAAATGCAGTTCTCTTAATGTTGGGTTTGTTTTGACCACTTCATCGGCTAGTCCTCTGAATCGGTTATGTTGGAGCGACACTGAACGTAGCAAAGGTAGGCTAAACACCCAAGATGGTATGGTACCATTCAGTGAGTTGTATGACAAATCCACAAAAGTTAGCTTTTGAAGCATGCTTTGGTTGCTAGGCAGTGGGCCAGATAGGGAATTACTCGACAATCTTAAGTATTCAAGATGTGTTAAACTTAAAATTGAAGCAGGAAATGGACCAGTGAATCTGTTTTCAGAAAGATCTAAATCATATAGCTCTTTGAGGTTAGAGAAAACATCAGGAATTTCACCTGAAAAGGAGTTGTAAGAAAGATATAAAATTCTGAGGTGCTTCAATTTAGAGATTGTGGAAGGAATATGGCCAGTGAAATGATTATCAAATAAACTCAACTCCGTAATTTGGGTTAGATTTCCAATGGAATCGGGAATGGAACCAGAGAATTGACATTGTTGGAGGCTCAAGAAATTCAAGGATTTCAAGGTGCCAATTGAATCAGGAATGGAACCAGAGAATTGACATCTATAGAGGATCAAGATATTCAAGGATTTCAAGGTGCCAATTGAATCAGGAATGGAACCAGAGATGCCTGTGTATGATATATCCAACTCCGTTAAGGAAGAAGAAATATTCGGAGATGAGATGTTGACTTTAGAGAGAGAAAGTATCTCCAGATTTGTGAAGTTCTGAAACATTGCTTCAAATGTTCTCTCATCAAGTTGTAATCCATTACCATTAGAAAGATGAAGTGAAATCAAATTGGAAAGGTATGAGATTTCTGTTGGGATTTTCCCATCAAAGCCAGAGAGTTTTAGATGCCTCAAATTCCTCAATCGGCCAATGCCATATGGGATCGAAGAAAAAGGATAAAAGTTATCAAGGTTTAGTGTGTGGAGATGATGAAGCTGGAAGAGGCTGCTATTGGGATGAATACTTACAGGTATCGGTGATGAGATGCCGCCAACAGGGAGAGCTAGTAACTCCAGATTTGTAAAGTTGTGAAGCATTGTTTCAAATGTTCTCTCATCAAGTTGTAATCCATAACCATTAGAAAGATCAAGTGAAACCAAATTTGAAAGGTATGAGATTTCTGTTGGGATTTTCCCATCAAAGCCAGAGAGTTTTAGATGCCTCAAATTCCTCAATCGGCCAATGCCATATGGGATCGAAGAAAAAGGATAAAAGTTATCAAGGTTTAGTGTGTGGAGATGATGAAGCTGGAAGAGGCTGCTATTGGGATGAATACTTACAGGTATCGGTGATGAGATGCCGCCAACAGGGAGAGCTAGTAACTCCAGATTTGTAAAGTTGTGAAGCATTGTTTCAAATGTTCTCTCATCAAGTTGTAATCCATAACCATTAGAAAGATCAAGTGAAACCAAATTTGAAAGGTATGAGATTTCTGTTGGGATTTTCCCATCAAAGCCAGAGAGTTTTAGATGCCTCAAATTCCTCAATCGGCCAATGCCATATGGGATCGAAGA
>JAJOOO010006152.1:0-20178 GCA_029582685.1 Solanum piurae
ATACCAAATCACACTATTTTGTCATGTCCAAATGATGAATTAAATGTTTTTTTTTCTTTTTATTTACTTAATCATGATTAAGTGGTTTTTTTTTTTTTATGTAAACATGTTTTATATTATTTGATTTTGTTTGAACACTTAAGTAATGTGCTTATTTTTTTAAAAATGTGAGATATTAGACTCAAGTTGTGACACTAAAGTAGTGTGCTTCACAATAGCCATGTATGGGAGGAGTCAAATAAGATCGAGGGATTTATTGGAATTTTTTTAAATACAAAAGTACACTATATATATATATGGTAAAAAAATATTTTTATATATTTATATAATAAATGTTGAATTTTTATTTGATTTTTTTTATGTGCGTATTTACATTTTCATATCTTAAACTCTTTAGTAAAATTCTAGTGATATAGCCAACCTTACTATTAATTAGAGTCAAATTTCAACTAGATAAGTGGTACATATATATGAATATATATCACATACGTGCTTATAGCAATGACAAATGCAGAAAAAAGGAAAGAAAATACTAATTTTTGTTTCCATAAATAGGGAGGTTATATAGAACATTCTTTTAATACATAACAATTCTTGTTAAACTAATTATAACAAAATATAAGTAAAATTTTGAGAAGCTAAAGTTCAAAGGAAAAAGCTTAATTTACGCCATGATTACACCCAATACATTCATTTGCCTTCTATATAGTAGAAAGAATATAACGTAAAGGGCTCGTTGTTTGATATGTAGGATAAGATGAAATATTTCAAAATTAAGTTTGTGATTAAAGTTATATTATATTTAGTTGAAGGTATGAATTTAGCTTATATAAATGCATATCTTCAACCACTTAGAGTGTAAATTTTACTATTAATCTTAATACTCGATATTTCATCGTATTTCATCTAACTTAATGCATTATTATTTTATCTCATTTTTCAGGTAAGATAAATTTGTCCCAAAATTATAATCTGAGGACTATAATCCGATCAAAATAACTCTGTCCTCTAATCAAACGAACCTAATAGAATAAAGTCAACATGCAATTATCACTGTATAAAACAAACTTAATTCACTATAAAGGCCAAATTTTCTTTGAATCAATTTTTTTTATAATTATATTTACCTTTTTATAACAATATTATTTATGACAATAAGTATCTCCTTATAACAACTATTTTTTATTTATTTTTGGGATAATAAACAACCATTTTTATAAAAATAAAATCGTTTATATTAGCAATAATAAATTATCTTAAATTTTAATATATCATGAATTATTATAATTATGTGAATATACATTTTTCATCATTAAAAGATTTCAGTCCCTTGGTAATCTAATGGAGAAGTGCTAACATTTATTTAGTATAAGGTATTAGCCATCGTTCTTCAAATTTAATTAATGCACACATTATTAGAAATAAAGAGTTTTTATATCATAAATCTTGTGTTATAGATTATGATATTTCCATTCATTTTTCACCAAATCAATTTATTGAAAAATATATAGTGGGAAATAGATTCTCACTGAAATAGTGAAAAACCTGTTCATTTTTGCATATGAAAGTAACTGTTTTTTCTTTTTTCATCCATTCAATCAAAATATCCGTAAAAATAAAGCCATTGAATATTTTTCACTGAAAAAATAGTGTTTTTAGGATTTTTATTAAATAGCATTAACATGTAATAGAGTAGTAGATTAGGTATTAACTTTTATTAGATTACTACAATAACTTCCCCATGGAATTTTCATTTATTAGACGGTGCTTGTTAGTTCATTTTTCTTCTTCAATAGTGAACACGACTTATCATATTTTTTTTTTATATTATATATATTTTTTTGGGATAAGCTGTAGCCACCATGTGTAATAGAGACATCTCCAAATAAATAAATAAAATAAAAAATGTTTCTTTCAAATTGAGAACAAAATAAATTTCAAAGTAGATTGAGTAAAGTTTTGGTTAATATTTTTTTTAATTATTTCCAACTGGATATTTAAATTTAATTTAATGTAACAATAAAATGGTAAACAAACAAAACCGTGTAAAAGTACAGCTTGCTTTTATATTCACATATATATACATAGAGATAAAGGAGAAATTATTTTTCAAACTCAATGGAATATTTAAGGAAAATCTAACTGGATTTTAGTCATTGAAAATATGATTTATTGTACTATTTATGAAAGAGAGAGGATTACTACTTGTACGGTTCACTATGTGCACTCCAAAAATAGCGATGATGAACTTTTTTAGAATTTTTTAAAGAAAAATTAAATTTTATGTATTGACATTGCTGTAAATGTCATCTGAATAGCCCAATTAATAATAAATACAAAAAATTTATTAAGAAGCTTCAAAATATAAAGAAATATATATTTTTAAAAATATTTTTCACCTTATATATAGTCTAAATATTCGGTGATGGGGTTTGGATGAACCCTCTTCGCCTCCCTAGCTCCACCCATGAGTTTGACACTCATTATCTTTTTGATTGATCTAATTGTAAATTGTAAATAGTTTAATCAGTGGCGGAATCAAGATTTTCAACAAGAGAATTTAAAAATATAAAGAAATAAATATATACAAAGAAGTTGGCAAATTTATTATTTATTATATATACATAAAAAATAATTTTAACTTTGTATATATAATATAATTTTTCGATAGAAAAACTTTTGAATGAACTCTCTTCTACCCCTAGCTTCACCCATGAGTTCGATACTCATTATTTTTCGAGTGATCTAATTATAAAATATTTTTTTTATATTTGTTAGTGTATAAAATTTAATTCTATGTTTTAATTTGTTAGTCTAGTTTTGACTTGACATAAAATTTAAAAAAGTGAAAGAAAAAATTGAATCTTCTCTTCTTACACTGAAGATTTATAGAATATACCAAAATACTTTTCAATTTTGAAATAAAAGAGTTTTCAAAAGAACAAAAGATACATTCTTTTTAAATTAAACTAAAAAAAAGTAAGACAAACAAATTAAAACAGAGAGTAAAATCTTTTAAATTTTATTTTTATGGAAGGTCTTTATTAATATTCCATAAATAATTTTGCCTTTTCTATGGTGGGGATTGGTTGGTCTATACTATACCTTCTTTTGTCCTTTTTGGTTCTTGTTTCCTTCTATAAAATACATATTACAACTCACTCACCTCTTATATAAAACTTCCCTCTCAATATCTTTTCAATATTATCTTCTCTTTTTTCCTCTACTTCTTCTTTCAAGTTCATACAAAAAAAAAATGGAAGAAATTGATTCTTTATGGAGTTACCAAGAGGTAAGTCATTTATTTTCTTGTTTCTTCTAGTGTCATCCAGAGGCCTCTTATTAAAATTTGGGTTTTTAAAACCTCATTGGGTTATGAATGCATCATTTAATTTGGAGTTCTGTTTGGTTACATTTTAATCATCCAGTACTGTTATTGGGTAGCCTTTCCTTGGGTTCGTAGAGTTGGGTTTTAGTGTCCAATTTTTACTCTGTTTTTGTATGTAAAGTACTGATGATTTATTGAATTGGCCAATACTGAATTTTGTAAAAGTAAATGATGTTGAATTCTCTTTTTCATAGTTGGTGATTTTATAATATTGAACTGAGACGAGTTTAAATAGAAATTTATGGACCATTTGAGTTCATACAATTCGGATTGAGACATTGTTTTTATTGTTGGCTTAGTGGTTTACTACAAACTTTTGTTGGGTAAAACTTTTATACTAGTGTCATAGGGGTAATTTTTAGTGAATTTTAAGAATTAATCATTGTTCACATTTACTTCTTCCCTCTTAATTTATGTGCTACTTGAAAGTCAAATAAGTTTTTTAATTATATTTTTAAAATATGTCTTTTAGATATTTTGAATTGTTAATTACTATTGACGTATATATTCTTTCCGTATATTCCAAAAATGTAAAAATTTCAAAATTCTATGATTGACTTTACCTTCAAAATTTAAAAATTTGACTCTCAAAATTTCAACTGTATCACTACTTTTCTAATATTATAATATTTGGAGTTTGACTGATAATACTCCCAACTTTGAATAACTTATTTATATTCTAACAATTATTACAAAAAAAAAGTAGTAGTTGCATTTGAAAATTCTATTAATTGCATTCATTATATTAATATATCTTTCTTGACTATGTGAAATGAGTTAAAAAAAAATTGATAATATTTTTGTGACTTTTTGTAGACTATGGATGAAATGAAACAAAAGCTTTTGTACACAAGTCTTGAAGTTGAAAGACTCAATATGGAAGCAAGTGAAGAAAAGAGGAAGAACAATCAATTAATCCATCTCATAAAATTAGCTTATCAAGAAAGAGATGAAGCAAAAAATCACCTTCACAAATTACTCAACAAAATAAATCAATCTCAAATCAACAATATTGATAGTAGTCCTCATCATGCTACTACTACAATTGAATCGAATAGTCTTAGTGAAACATACAACAATTCATCATCTCCTATTGAGTCATTTTTGGATGTTGTTTCATCTCCTGATCACCTTTCCAATTACATTGTTCCTGTTATCGCGCAACAAGTAGCTAAAATTGATGATGATGATCAAGGTTCGTTGGTTATTGATAGACTTGTAAAGGGGAAGACATTGCCTCAACAAGGCAAGTTTCTACAAGCTGTGCTTGAATCAGGTCCACTATTGCAAACATTACTTGTAGCTGGTCCGCTACCTAGATGGCGTAATCCGCCTCAATTTAAACCGTTACATATTCCTCCGGTTACGATTAAAAGTTGTGAAGGTGGGATGATGATGAATAATTATGGGCAATTTGGTTCATCATTGATCAACAATACTCAACCTTATTTTGAGATGTCTTGTGCATCATCACAAATGTTGTCACCTTATTTAGGTCCAAATTGTAACAATTTTGTCCATATAGGCAAGAGACAAAGGTTGCAGTGACACAATATTTTTGTATAAAACTGATTTTTTTTCAAGTGAAATAGCTTTAACTTAACGATTACATCTCTGTTTCAACACTTTTTTTTGTTCGCTTGGTAATTTCTTTCTATATGTTTTAAGTCTTGTTTGGAATACTTACGGTTAGAAATAGGAAAACAGAATAGCATAAGTTTTGACTTTGTCATGAAAATTCATTGTCTTGAAGAGATATTGTCCGTACATTTTTTAGGGAGTCACAAACTATAATTACCTTTAAAATTCAACAAAGACTCGAATATTGCAAATTAACTTCCGATACTTTAGCATAGTCCTTACAGATCATGGGGATTGACTTTCCAAAAAAGTTTTGTTTCACAAACAAATGTGTTTGTTCAATTTAAGACCTCCAAATATTATAAACTAATTAATTCAACAAGTACATGGTACACACAACATTTGATGGGAGGTAGCATATAGTTAATGTAGTAGTCAAGAAAGCAACTTAGTTTATGTTGTTCGGATACTAGAAAATATTTTTTGAGTTGAGATTCTTGAATTTTAAAAGATGTGAACGAGAAGTGAAGTGTTTTTGTCCAAAAGACACCAAGAGAAAAAGATAAATTTAAATAACACATTCACATCGAGTGAGTTGTGACTTTTTTGATAATACACAATAACATGTGTTGATAATATCCTTTGTGGGCTATATAAATAAAAGAGCTTTTCTCATTTTTTCCCTTTAAAAAAATGAGTATTTTAATCCTCTATTGTTCTGCTTCTCGCACATTAATAATTCTCGTGTGATTTACTATTGTCGAGTGAGCTCGAAATTCACCATAAATTGTGGTATAAATACATTAATGAATAAATTATTCTATTCTAAGAATATATATCCATTATCTCAAGTATCTTGATCAGACTAATTTCCTTAAATACACAATATAAATTTAGTGGAAAGTTTGAACTAATCGTCAACGATCAAATGTTCAATACTAGGAGCATATAATTTTAACTTATTTTTAATATTTTTTAAATTAGTCAAAACTCTTTAAAATATTTAAAAATTATTTTAACTTAAAATAATTTAAAATACGTCAATCCAAATGGATTCGGAAAATGTTCACCAACAGTTTCAACTTCAAGTTTCACTGTGTCCTTGCCGTTACAGTCACAAAGTGGGTCCCATTCATCTGACGTGTCCCGCAGTAATTACCGAAAAAATAAATTTAAAAAAAGATATTCGAAAACGAAACATCAAAAAGAGGAAAGCGGTCATTTCCACACGGTCTAAAACTTTATTCTCCACTTCCTTCCCGGGGTAAAATCACCGGCGATCTGCTGAACAGAACTCCGGCGACCTTCCGTAGACTTCTCATCCGTGGTGATCTTCATGTTTCACTTTCTCCTTTATCCCTTTTTTACATTTATATAACGTAAAACAAAAGACACACCAGCTGCGCATAGGTGTTTTGTGTGTTGTATTGTATATAGAGGTGGCTGCGGTGGGTAGATTGGATGGATATGGCGGAGCCACTATCGCCGCCGTTGAAGGACAACAAGCTGTTCAAAGGAGTTTTTGCTGTAGGCGGAATCATGTCTACTCTCGTCATCTACGGAATATTACAGGCATATTTCTCAAAATCATCATCTTCATTACATATTTTATGTGATTAGAATTAAGCGTGATCAAACTTGTGTATGTATTTCAATTTATATGACTATTTGACTGAGCATGGAGTTTGAGATATGCATTTTGACTAATGTATTATTTCAGTGGTAGCGAGAGAAAATATCAAATTGATGATTGCAAAGTCGGATTGATATACAAAGTATCACATCAACTTTTGTAGTTTGAATTTTGTTTAATTTGAATGATTGGAACTAGTGGTAGTTTGATTGAAAAGAAATGGTGCAATCACGTTGGGATGTTCTAAAATGGAAAGAATGTCAAATAAATTGAAACAAATAGAGTATGTTCTACATTATGAAAATGTATAATTGCTTTAAGTATCATTGTATTGCTCGGTACTTATTTTGGTAGGAGAGGTAATTGTAATTGTACAATATTGTTAAGGGCTTTAGGAAGAGAGTACTACGTATGATCGTACAGGAAAAGGAATATGAGGGGACACACTTGCAATTTTGGTAATTTATTCATATGTAATTGACATTAAAAAGGGGAAAAATAAGCTCTAGTTATTAGTGTATACTACGTAGAGCATTTTAAGACGTTTTTGTCTAATGCATTGTGAACATTGTTGAGTTGTTTATCCGACACTGGATATACAAAGAAATAGAAAGGGTTTTTAAAGGTCTTGGTCAACTCGACTCATTGCCGCTAGATTTTGGTTTAAATATTTAGATTCTTTACTAGGTCAAGTTGGCAACCTTTGGCACACCAATATTCATACTCGTAGGTCTGCATGGAATCGTGTGTGAACCTCAGATTTAGGTTACACGTGCAGAAGGACATTGAGTTATGTATAAAAGGCTCTCATTGAATAAGCAAGTGCATCTAAAGGAGTTGAAAAAGGATTGGACAACCACTCTACTCATTGCCTTAAAGTTTTGGGTTGAATATGTAGATTCTTGTAACAAATTTGATAATCCGGAAAGCTATTGATGTTAAGTATGCAACAGGAGGAAATGGAGGAATAGCTTTGGGTATTTAAGCTTTTAGAGCATTGGGCAAGTTCTTGGTGTAATATGCTATAATTTTGCTAATTCTAGAAGTTTAAGTGTTCCATTTCTTATTAGGAATGAATGAAAGGAACGATGTTGGTATTAAATTCTAGTGTAAAGCATTTTTAATTTATTTATTTTAAAGGACTTGTTCCCTCATGATTTGGCTATGGATAGGTAGAGGTAGATCGAATTCGAAATATTGGGGGGGGGGGGAGGTGATTAGACAGGACATGGCGCAGTTGCAGCTTATCAAGGACATGATCTTATATAGATAGGTGTGGAGGACACGAGTTAGGGTAGAAGGTTAGTAGGTAGAAGTGCGTCTATACTAGTAGGTATGAGTGCATTGTCTTGTTGTCCTACTACTAGTCGTAGTATTAATTTTGTAGTTTCTTTTTCTTCGATTTCTATTACTATCTGTTGTTTCGTGTAGTTCGAGTATAGTATTAATGTAAATTTTGTTGTAGTACTATTCTTCTACTATCTATTATTTTTGTTACTTTTTGTTGTCTCTTGTACTTCCATTACGTCTTTTTCTAGACTGATTTAGTCTTTAAGCCGAGGGTCTTATCAGAAACATCCTCTCTACGGTAGAGGTAGAGCTAAGATCTGTGTACGTTGTACCCTCCCTAGACTCCACTTTGTGGAACTACATTGAGTATGTTGTTGTTGTTGACTTCTTCCATCATGATTGTCTTCAGCTTTCTGAAATTTCGATCCTTCATGGGATTGAAACAGGCTTATTCTATGTTGGTGAAAGAACACGATAGAGAGTCCTTCCAATTTGATATTGCAGTTTCCAAATATAATCCTATCGTGAAATGGTTTCGTTGTATAGTTTCAAATTCTTTTAGTACTCAAGATTTGTGCTTTCAAGGGGCCCAAAGGATTTTACAGAGGAAGCCATAAGGTGCGGGTGTCCTGCAGGACAAGTTCTGTTCTAAATAAACTCTTATAAGTGCATTATATAGTCAGAAGAGGCCTGCAGGAAAAGCTATGTTCTAAAGAATCTCTTGATAAGCAAGTTAAAAGAGGCAAAAAAACCTCATGCATGAGAAATATACATGCAAAAGAGCTATTGAGATATTTCTCTCTGCAAAATTTGTGCCAATACAAATCGGTATGATTGAGCTACCTCACTTTATTCATCTGCCTATACAGTATTTTGGAAGTATGGATCTCATGTAACACATCTGACATACTCATTTGAGAGATTGCTTAAATAAAGCTGCTAAAGTTACCATCACTACATGTGATGTTTCAAGAAGAACTTAAAGATGGAGGGTTATTCTCTCTTCGAACCAATCCATAGATGACGAGTATGGAACTGTTTCAGCGGGATAACTGAGGGTCCTGGCTCTTCAACATTTCTCTTACAAGCATAGTGTAGGGCTTGTCATGAATGGGCAGTGGCTATGAGATCTATGTTGTGTACAGTTAATTTATATGTGTGTAATGTCTTTCCAAAACATAGTGAGTAGCTACAATTGTGTAATTTCAGTGTTCAACCATTCCCTAACTATGGAGTCCGTGACTTTGAAGATCATTATTGAGTCAAGCAACCGAAACCGAGAAAAGAACTCATATATGAGCTAATTATAACTAACTAATCAGCTTAGATTATACCTAGCAAGACTGTTTGGCAGTTTACTCGCTAGTGTCATTACAGCCATTCTATTTGTGCCAGTTGAGTACGTTTGTCAGAGACCCAGGCAAAAAACTTTGTACCTTACCATGGAAACTTTGCTATCAATATCGTCTGGCCCAGTTGCTCCAAGTAGACTTAACCATTTGACTTCTGACATTAAGAGGAAGAGAAGCCCTTTTGAGTAAGGGCTCTTGAATTAGAGTTCAAACTCACCTTCTTCTATTTCTACCAAAAAAGAAAAAGGATTGAAGGGGAGCATATAGAGGAGAGGAATAGAGCATAATACTATATTTAGCATGCTAAAACAAATTAGCATAAAGGAAACTACAAAATTTTAGGGTCTTTCATTAATAACTATTAAGTAGTCTACATTCACTTAATCTCTTTAGCAGTTGTCATTTTTGCAAATTTGTTCCTATGCCCATTTCCAAAGTTAAGTGCTTAGGCTATATGCGTCCTAACTAACACTCAACCCGACTATTTTGTAATTTAGACATCATTTGAGTTTTACAGTGGAGCCACATCGTGCAATATAATCATCTAGATTCTACTTAGGCAGCTTACCAGTATTACACATAAAACAACTCTTCTCTCTGTGTTATGTCTCTTTTCTGTTTTCAATTGATTCTCATGCAAAATCTGCTACATTTTCTTTCTTTTACTTCCAGAGTTTACATGTTAAATAGACTCATAGTAACTTATAACCCCCCGCGCACCAAAAATGAAGGACTGATGTGATCACGTAGGAAGCAACTGTTGACAATGATCTTTGAAGCATTCAATTTCTTGATCTATATCCTCTTCCCCAGTTTCTTAAATTGAAGATGCAACTTAGTACAAAAGGGCATCTTCTCCAGTTAACACAAGTAATTTTGAGGTTTCGTCTGCACTTTATTTCTTTAGCTGCATATTTCAGAGAAATGGCATCTATAAGTATAGCAGCATCTATGCACTGTTCAACCGGTTACTTTGATCTCATGTTTAATCCCATATTTATAAAGCAACACATTTTTGCGTTTAAGTTGGATATTGCGTTTTTTTATTTCCTTGACATGATGATGAAATTTGTTCTTGCAGGAAAAGATCATGAGAGTTCCTTATGGACCAAACAGAGACTATTTTATATACTCATTATTTCTTGTCTTCTGCAATCGGATTACCACCTCTGCAGTCTCTGCTGGAGTTTTACTGGTACAATTCCAGGCTATAAGCACAGATGACTTATTCATCTAATACTGCAAATGTACCCTTCATGATTCCAATCTCTTTTGAGAGCCTCTTGACGAGGCAGGGAGTGAAGTCTTCAGTATTTGACAAGTGATTCTTGGGATTTTGTCACACATAATACTAAGCATTTGCCTCCAATTCTCTGATTTGCAGGCAAGTAAGAAGGCATTGGACCCAGTAGCTCCACTCCATAAGTATTGTATTGTTTCGGTGACTAACATCCTTACAACAACTTGTCAGTACGAGGCAAGTTTCATCTTCTTCCTTATGGTTACATGAAAATGAAGTAAAAGACAAAGGAGAATACATTTAGGAAGCATTAACAAAGAAGATTGTGAAAAGCAAAAAACAAACACATATAAGATTTGGACAAATAAGATGTAAAGGGCTTTGGCAATTGTGAAGTAATATCTAACAAGTACTGATGGTTTTGATTCTTGCTCAGGCTCTCAAATACGTCAGCTTTCCTGTTCAAACCCTGGCAAAATGTGCCAAAATGATACCTGTAATGGTAAGTTAACTTGCCATTTAGGTTGTGTTGTAATTGCTGGAAAATGTAGTTTATATAGTTCCTTGTAAGACTGGTTTAGAATTGTGTAGTCAGCTTCAATTATATAATTTGTTTGAGTGTTGGCATTGCTGTTCAAAGGCTTGTAGCTATGACTTCTGGTCCGTGATACCATATCCATCTACTTTGAAACAATGAAATGTGAATTTGCCTATTTGTATGAAAAATTTAACAGGTGAAACATTAAAACTAAAGTTATAAGGTGTTTTCTAGGTATTCTTTTGGCTATTTTAGGACATATATTTCAATAAAAACCACCTCATTTGCTAAAGCTAAAAGCAACCTTTTTTCATTTGTTATTCTGCCTCTTTGCATCTCGTAGTTATTATATTGTCTCACCTACAATGTTTTGTTTATGCAAGCAACACTACTGAGTATGCTTTCCAATTTGATACTCATCTTACTTTTCCTTTTGTATTCATGCAGATCTGGGGCACTATCATCATGCAAAAGAAGTACAAAGGACAGGACTATTTCGTGGCATTCCTAGTCACACTTGGCTGTTCATTATTTATTCTATATCCGGTAATAACTAATGTCTTCTTCTAAACACCTTTGTGTTTCTCTGAATTGCCACTAAGCCAAATTATTATAGGAATTATTTTGCATGAATCCTTCATAAATCTTTTGCTTTGTATTAACCTTTTCTAGTAGCCATGATTTAGCAGAGGAGAAGTTGTCTCAAAAGACTTGTAATCTCTGGGAATCTTGCAGATTTAGGGAAAAATAGAACACAGTGGAAGTAAAAGATCCATATAGGTGAGATACCATCTGGATTAAGACACAATCATGTTGGTAAGCTTACAGTAAGGTCCAATGTTTGCTGGAGTCATTTTAATCTTCTATATTTGTATGCCATTAGAAAATGTAAAGAACTATTAGTGCTAGACAACCTAAATTATTGGATATTGGAGTGCTAGACAACCTAAATTATTGGATATTGGAAAAATATGGTTTCAAATGGAGCGAAATGGAAAGAGGGGATTTTTATACCTAACCCCAACTATAGAGCTTGGGATTGATTAAGGTATAGTTGTTGTTGTACTGGATCTCCAAAAACTGGGCGATATGGAAACATACATGTCTAATGGACAGGTGGAATGGCCTAAATATGTTACGAGGACTGGATGAGGGATTACTGGGTTGAAATTCCTACACTCTTTTCTTGGGAAGACATTAAATGGGCAGCTTCTACTGCACCTCCTGGCTCCCTAGAACTTTCATGCTGACCTGAAACACCAGAACAAATAGTTTACTGATTCCATATCTTTCAAATGAACTAGATTGCATGACATTATGTTGTTTACCTTGTTGAGGGACTGTTTTGAAGCCAGTTATTTTATCCTTTTAGTCCATATTAAGTGAATTGTTAGGGTATGACACACCCTTTAAGAAAAATGCTTAAGGACATAAATTAAAGGCTACTTTCCACTATTACCCTTTTGATTATTTCCAAACTTAGTCTCCTGGAAAATGTAAAGTAGTTAAGAACCTTATTAAATGAAGGTTAAATATGGAAAAAAGTCCCGACAATTTTCTTGAACTTTGAATTATTCACTTATTTTGAACTATGAAAGAAGTCCCAACAATGCACTTAATATGGACTAGAGGGAGTACAATTTATTAGCACGAAACAGAATTATGTACTAGTGGCTGATTCTCCAAACTAATCTACAGACTTACTAACAAGATTATTGTTTCTGGCACACGTGTTTGTGCTGGGGAGTGTTCAGAATATATTTTCCTGTGCAGTTATATCCTCGAGGCAATATTTTTACAGTTTGTTTTTGGTTCTAGGCAGAAGGGGACACTAGCCCATACAGTAGAGAAAGGGAGAGCACCATTTGGGGAGTTTCTCTTATGATGGGCTATCTTGGGTATGAATTGATTTAATCCAACATTTTAAAGCTTTGGTCATTGAATTAATGAATGTTACGAGAACCAGCTGGATTCGCTTAAACTTGAGACTTTCTTGAGAATGTGTGCCAGAGATCTAGAAAACTAGGTTCAAGCTTTCTATCTCATATCTTGTATTTGAATGAGTTTTGTTTATCATAAAGGTTCTTATAATGTTCTCTATTTTTCCTTCCTTGATATACTGTCTTTCACCTTATTCACTAAGAAATCCAGAAAATATTATCCGACTCTAATGCTCTATGATTGGAGCATCCAAGTCAATCAAAGGTGGAAAAAGATCAGAATGTGCTTTATCGACCGTATGAGCGATTAACACTTAATACATAGAAATTAGAAAGTCATCTTTTGTTAGATTTCTGGTGAACAAATTATATGCTACTTGGCATATCAAATCCATCTCTTTTGGTTTCGCAACAAATTTTTACAATTCTATTTTACCTGATGCTATCGCTTAACGAGCTCTTTGAGGAGTTATTTTGAGATAGTAGGAGTCAAAAATAAAAATATCAAAACTTCACCCCACAAGGCACAAGCAGATACAAAATTCTAACTTAAAAGGCAAATAGACCCTTATTCAGTTTTCTCTTTCATTAGTTTTAATTAAAAGGATAAATTTAGTTATCTTAGAATTGAATAGTAGTTTGTTAGCTTCTGAAACAAGGTTTTAATAAAGCATTTGATCTCACAGGTTTGATGGATTTACGAGCACATTCCAGGATAAACTTTTTAAAGGCTATGATATGGAAATATACACTCAGATATTCTACACAACCGTCTGTTCTTGTCTTCTTAGTTTCACTGGTAAGATCTCATTTATTGCAGTTGCAAAACCAGTTTCTGCAACTAATGAGTAGTGTGTTTGAGTTGTTATTACTATTCAATATTACGCACTCAAGGGTGTGGCCTAGTGGTCAATGAAGTGAGTTGAGAACCATGAGATCTCGGGTTCAAATCCTAGCGGAGACAAAAACACTAGGTAAATCATCCCATCCTCTGGAATTAGTCGAGGTGCGTGCGCAACCCTAACACTAGGGTTAAAAAAATTCAATCTTATATCTACAAAGATTACCAGACAAGCTGTTGAACGCTTCTACAAATTTAACTATTTTGTTATTTTCCATGTCTTCTCACTAAGCTTGTCATCTCCAATAATGTCCATGGTTTACTGGGAAGACTTACAAATCACGGTAGACGGTTAGTTGTTGGTTGAGTGTTGCCTCACTCTCTTGTCGGATAGGCTTGGTGGTAGTTTGGAGCACCGTATCTGCTTCTCCTTTCATACTAGTAGTATTAGTGTTATTCTTGTAGTTTCTTGTTCTTCGATTTCTGTTGCTATATGTTGTTTCTTGTACTTTGGATGTCCTATTATTTAGCTATTGTTATTTTTCCTTTCTTTTAGAATGCTATGTAATCCTTCCTTAGTATTTGCCCTGGCTGCTTCACTTTTGCACTTTCTTTTTTCCAAAACTGCGTTGAATGCTTTCTTTTTCTTTATTTGAGCCGAAGTCTATCGCAAAGAAACCTCTTTTCCTCCACAAGATAGGGGTATGCGTATACACTACCCTCCCTTGACCCCACTTGTGGGATTACACTGGGTTTAAATTGATTCTATAAATTATCTGAAATGCAAATTCATGCAACAGTTGATGAGTATGAAGGCTTGGTTAGCTTCCAAGCTTAAGTGTGTTTGGCCTTGAATTACGTTTCAGTTTAGATCCAAAATTTTGACTATTCATAGCACTATGTGCCTTCCAATTTTCCTCAATGTTCGTAATAACACCCTTGCTGTGTACTGCATATTATTTGACTATTCTATTACATTTTTTTTTTTTGACTTTTCTATTACATGATTGTGGATGGAACTCCATCCCAGACATCTGCATTCACAAGTGCAGAAATTCTTGACAGCTACTTAAGAACATAAGGTTCAATGATATGCAGCAGCTCCTAGTGTTAGGGATGGCAATGGGGCGGGACGGATGCAGGGCGGGGTGGGGGGGGGTTTAAGGTTGTGCGGGGCGGGAGGGATGTGGAGCGGGTTGAAGTGAGTTTTTTTAAAATTAATGCGGGGTGGGAGGGGGGGGGGTTGCGGGTATATGTGATTTTATACGGGTTCAAACTTAATTTTAACTTTTTACGTGTTATAAGAGTGATAGAGCATTATTTATTAAAGATAATTTCTCTAAAGCTACTAAAATATTCAAGATAGTAAATGAAGATGGTTCAATAAAAAATAATACAATTTCTTACATGTTTCCAATTGACCTCTAAAAAATAATTTTTTAAGTCATTATCTATTAAATTAATACAACTTAATTAAAAAATGAATTTATTTTTATGAATTTTATTTTTAGTATCAAACTTAACTAGAAAAAGAAAATATTAAAAAAATTAATGCGGGGCGGGGTGGGGTCACCCCCCCCGCACCGCACTGCCCCATTGCGATCCCTACCTAGTGTATTGTCTTCTTTTGTTAGGCAGGATATTCGGTTGAATTACATATTTTAAATGTTTATGGGTATCCCAAGTTTGTATTAAGAATGTTTATCTAGTTTATGTTCCAATGCCTATATATGACTAGAATTTGTGTTTTATTTCCCATTTAGGTATGATCATGCAAGGCAATCTTCTCATGGCAATTGATTTTGTATCTCGCCATCATGATTGTTTCTTTGACATTGCTCTTCTTTCGACTGTAAGTTGTTTTAAAATAGATAAATCTTGATTTGCTTAAATGGAGATTCTCTGTTCTCTGCCAAATTGTGCAGACTCGTTTTTGTCATTAAAATGTAATTATATCTGTTTACATTCTTTGTTTGCAGGTAGCAACAGCTAGTCAATTCTTTATTTCGTACACAATCCGCACATTTGGTGCTCTAACCTTTGCAACCATAATGACCACAAGACAGGTAATAAGAAATTGTTCAAGGGTTTGAGAAAGTGTTATGCTCTCCACTTAGGATGTGTTTGATATGAGGGAAGGGGAAAATGACTTCCAGGTCATTTTCGATGTTTTACAGTTTCTATCAAAAAGGAGAAAAATGACTTCCCATACTTATGGGTGGAAGTTTTTTTTTGGGTGAAGGTATTTTGTTAATTGAAAGACATCAAGAAGATGCAATAGTACAAAAGTACTGAGTAAGCAAAAAGATGCAACAAATTAACTCTATATAACTGTATATCAAGTTATGACTAGGGAGCTAACAAAGTCCGGAAAATGGTCAGTGCTAGTAATCATCTATAGCTTTGATGGAGTGATTAGGCGTTGAGATTCCATCGAAACCTCTTCAATTCCAATCGGTCCACAATACCCAAAAAAGAAAAATTATTGCAGGGATCATTAATCAAGTCTTCTTGATGGTTTTATTACTCTCCTTAGACTACAACTAGCATAAGCTTCTTTCACATTATGTGGCATGACCCAGTGAAGTCCAAAAATAAAAACATGTTCCACAGGTCAGCAAGGATTGCAGAATGTACGAAAAGAAGGTCAAGTGTCTTAGGACTATTTTGGCACGTATGGCATCTGTGAGCAAACTAAAAGCCCCTTCTGTTGAGGGTATCTTGTGAAAGACAAGCTTCATTTAAGGTAATCTAGCTGAAGCAGATAAACTTTGGGTAGTAATTTTGTCCTCCATATTAGGCCAAGAGTCAATTATCCCATTTCGAGAGTGTAGCATTCTTTCACGGAAGAAGTCTTTTTCTGTCCCCAGATCAAGGAGTCAGTTGTGTCTTCTACTATGGTGCTAGTCCAGTTTGGGCAGCAGGCATAATAGACTATCCACCTCCCAATCCTGTACCAATCTCTTGAGATGGCATGGATGTCCCAGCTATTGCCAGTTCTGTTCTGCGTGAAAGTCATTTTCTATACGACTATCTAATCTTTTGACTTTATATCTACTTATTTCAACTAACACTTGGACATTATTATTAGTCTCTAGTATTCAAAAGTTTCTTCAAAACACTCACCAGTTAGCTGATACTATTATTGATTTTTAATAGATTATTTTTTCTGGAAAATGTTTTTTACTCACAAACCAAACACCATAAATATTTTCAATCCTAGGAAAATGACTTCTGTCTTACCAAATGCACCCTTGGTGGCCTTGTGCCTAACCAATATTGATGATGCTCGATTAAATTGATGTAGTTGTTGAGCATTTTGCTGTCATGCTTGTGGTTTGGCCATCCCCTCAGCTGGGAGCAATGCGTTGGAGCTGTAAGCATTTACTTCATTGTCTCTTGGCTTTGGAAGCTGTAACTTTCATTTTCTGTTTTATTTGGGGAGAAAATTATTTTATGGTTAATTTCATTTTTTCAGGTTATTGTCTTTGGGGCCCTTTATGCAAGAAGCTTCTTGAATACTAAAAAGAAACCACCTTTAACTTTGGAGAACACAGAAAATAGAGCTTCAAGTCCACCAAAAGGAAATCCATAGCAAGACCTTGAAGGATTTCAATGTTTGCAGTATTACTGATTTGACTTTGCCCTCTCTGAGATAAAACTAACTAAAGGTGGAATAGATAGGACTTCTATTGTAGGGACTCCGCATGGAAGACTAGCTTTCTGGTTGGTATTTAACAACTTGAATCCAAGATTTGAAACACATTTTAACAACCTGCCTCAGGTATTCACTATTGTTGAAATAGACACCCATAAGCTATAGAAGTACTGAATTTTTCTTCCCCATTTTTCGGTGCTATAGAAAGACTTAGCTTTGGTGGAGTTGTTATCTCTCTCTAGAAACGAACTACAGTTTTATCTTGGCAGAACCAAAACAGATATATTGCATTACTTTATGGAAAAAAGATGACAGGGTTTTATATAATATGACTCTTGAGTGCTGAATTTCTTGTATAGACAGATACACTATGGATGCTATTAAGACCACTGTGTCTGGGCTTGTGGAAGAAAAGTTTCTGCTTTATATTTGTTGTTAAGATGAATCGATCAATGGACCAAAATAAGTTCGACTCAGTTCATTTTCCAGGAAAGCTACTCCAAGCATTAGTGGCGGATTCAAATTAGTACAAAAAACAAAGTATCAGACACTGAGTAGGCTAACAAGAAAAAAGGGAACATTTTTATGACTTGATCGTCCTAAACTTGGAGATCAAATTACAAAACCAATATTTCATGAGGTAAATGATAAGTCCATTGTTTGTGAAAATATCATATGTTGGTGTAACCTTTATGTAACTGAGTTTGTGTATTATTTCTCATCCGTTTCAATTTGTTTGTCTTAGTTATTATTTGGAAAGTCAAAGGATATTTTTCTTATTACAACTCTTTCAAATTTTTTAGTACTAAATAGTGTACATTATTAGATATTGTGATTCATAATGTATTTTTTTTCGAAAAAGTTCTGAATTCATGTCGAATATTCGTTAGTTTAAAGGTTGTACATCGAATCAAGCCAAACAAATTGGTAAGAAAGTATCAAATATCAAAGATGAAAGTTAAAATACATAAAGTTGGAGAAATTTGTCATGTAGTGGCTGTAGTTTAGTGGTAAGAATTCCACGTTGTGGCCGTGGAGACCTGGGCTCGAATCCCAGCAGCCACACAATATTTTGCTTGTTTTTTTTTTATAATACATATATTGGACCCTAAACTTGGCTTCAAATTTCAACTTTGACCTCCAACTTTCATAGTGCACAAACATGCACTTTAACTATCCAACCTTTTAATAAATAAACACGCGTGTCCTACCTGGCAAAACGCGTGATGTGCACGCATTTTGCGCGAGTTAGGAGTAATTTTTGAGGCCCACAACAGTAAAAAAATGCTGAAATGACAAATCTATCCTTAATCAATCCCTTTTTTATATATCTTTATATTTCCAAATCAAAATCTCATTTCTCTTTCCTCCTCTTTCAAATCAAAATTTTTTCCCTCTCTTTTAAAACGATTTGTGCTCATATTTAGTGCAAATGGCTTCTAATTTTTCTTGTCATTGTGGAAAACGAGCTATAACCCTTGTATATTAATTAAAAATAATTTTAATTTTTTTTTTAGTTCTAAAATGGACGTGTAAAGTATTTAATTAGTTGGCAGCCACTGAGTGGCTCACTAATACACGTGGGAGCGTTTGCATTTCACGCTCTTTGCCTCCAAAAATCGCGTGTTTATTTATTAAAAGGTTGGATAGTTAAAGTGTCGGTTTGTGCACTATGAAAGTTGGAGGTCAAAGTTAAAATTTGAAGCCAAGTTTAGGATCCAATATATGTATTATGCCTTCTTTTTTTGTTCTTCAGCTTTTCATTTTCATTTTGTGTTTCATGCTATATTGATTAGGCTCACCAATTTGGGCCTCCTAATCAAAATAGACCCAATTTACAAGTACATAAAATACTCATGACTCATCTATGCCTATTTAATTATTTTTAAGAGAAATTTAGATAAATTCCACTAGTTTAGGAGCTAATTATTTAAATACACTCTAATTTGCAATATTATATGTTTTCTCAAATTTTAGTGCAATCAGATACCTTCAAATACATGTATCTCAAGATACATGAGGTCAAAATTAGGTGTAATTTGTTCTTGATACATTGTATTCAAGTGGATTTGCATGTATTTAGGATACATAACAAATCTCACTCACCTCTCTCTCATCTCGATCGTCACTCTCTTATGTATCTAGTGTCCCATATACATGCGAATCACATCAGATACATGTATCTAGTGTGATTAACATGTATCTTGGGTCATAACAAATCTCCCTCGCCTCCCTCCCCATCTCGCTCGCATCCCCCCTATTTTAGTGTATCTGATAGCAAAAATGCATGTATCTAAATGCATCTTCCTTAATATAAGGTATAAAACTCTTAATTAGTGATAAAATACGTAATATTTTGAAAGTATAGGTAATAATAGTAAATATGATAGTGAAGTATGTCTAATTATGTAGTTTCTCCTACAAAACAACACAAATTCCATTAGTTCTAGGCCTAATTACGTGCTTTTACTCTAGTTTTTGAAATTACCTTTTGTACCACATTTACTTTGCTAGATATATGTATCTGGCATACTCATATACACTTATTTCAGATACCAAATGTGATTCACATGTATCTTGGATACACTTACACTCTCGCTCGTCTCTCTCCTATCACAATCGCCTCTCTTCTTTGTCGCTTGCCTCTCTCCCTCTCTCAATCGCCTCTCTTCCTATGTATCTATATTTCAGAATGTATCTGGTGTTCCATATACATG
>JAJOOO010006153.1:0-16204 GCA_029582685.1 Solanum piurae
CAGCTTGTATCTCGTGGTTGATAAATGATCTGAACAGAAGCGAAAATCAGTCCAGATGATTAAATTAGATTGTATCTCGTTACTTCGTTTTAACTGTATATGCAAATGAGGCAGAAACTTCACTAGATTTCATCGATTTGAAGTGGGCAATAATTTAGGCCTCTTTGCTCACCAGTACAGGAACTCAAATACTACCTTTGTGCTGTTTTTGAATAAAGTTATTACCAGTTTAAACAACAAAAAAGTACTACTATTTTTCCCTGCAGACGGAGTCAATTTCTGTGCGACATTGATCTATATTAACAATGGAGGCCAGTTATTAAACTAGCGTCTGCAATCCCTTTCTGAGGCAAAACATGTTCATCTCTACCACATGTACCATTAAAAAAGGAATTCAAAGAGGGTCACAGCAAAGAAAAAACGAAAACTCCTATACAGTAAATAAAAGAAAACCATATTGAGAACCTACAATGCTACAGATAGAACACAACTATACGCCTATACGTACAATTTTTGTATGATATGTTGGAACCACGGATTCATGTAGAACATTGAGCCACCATGTGAACATGCTATATAGGGTTGATCATCAGAGCTCCCTTGAGCTGGACAGGTTAATAAAAGAGCAAGAGGGAAGGGGCAGACTCGTACGAATCAAGAGCCAACATCAGGAAACTATGATCTAATAGTAAAATTATAAGTAATCAAAATTCCAAGATAGTGAACAAAATAAATTCAACTAGTTTTCACACACTCACTTTCCTTTTTCCTGTCTCGTGTATCAATTTGTCGACGGTTTCTACTGTTCCTATCATCTACATCATCGTCAGCATCCACAAGAATTACACCATCAGTATCATCATCATTCATTTCCATATCTATGTCATCCTCACCCTCCAAATCGTCTTCATCATAGTCATCATAATCATCCATATCCTCTTCATTTTCATCATCTGTACCAGCACCCGTGGTATGGAACTCTGGAGGTGGAGGACAATCCTCTGTTTCTGCCTTGTCCCGCTTCATCACAAGATGTCGAATGACTCTCTCATCTTTGTCAAGCATGCTCTTGAAATCATTAATCCATTTGGCTTCCAACTCAAAATTCATCAAAATGTAATGGGCTCGTGATGCTTTCTGAATCTTATATGCCAGTCTACGCATACCCCAATCACTGAATCTCCACAACCTCCCTTTCTTCTCTTTCAAAAATTCTGCATTTACAAATAAAAATTCACAAATTTCAGGGTTATTTAGCCACCATGCAGAAACAGGAATGTAAATCAAAGGAAGAAAGTGCTGATGGTTGGGAAACAAAAGCGCCATCATTTGGAAAATTAATGGGGAACAAAGGAGCAGAACTGTGGTTGCTACATCCTATCTTGCTCGGAATCTTCAAAAATCTCAACGGGTGTGTGCCAAATACTCCAAAAATAGTGCATTTTGAAGAATCTGACATAGGTGCGGCAAAAAATTTGGACAGTTCGAGCAACATAGGCTACATCATCCAGTAGATTGGAACCACTTCTGAGATACTAGATTTTGACATGATTTCCACCATTCTCAGCTCTTCCGAAAAGGGCATGAGGTGTTATACAACAAACCCAGTGTAATCCCACAAGTGGGGAGGTTAAAAAAAAGACTTGGTAAACACATTTGACAGCACACAGCAAAAACCGCACCTTAGTAGAACAAATAGATGTTTGATATATGAAAAGGGAAAGCTAACCTTGAACTTTTGCATTCACACTCTCAACCTCATCTTCACGATCCTCATGAATCAGATACACCACTTCATAGTGTCGCACTGTACACAGCAGGGAAGTCAATAAATAGTATAAGCTATTAATCGAAACGAAAACAACAAGATTCATAACAATACTATTCTTCCTGCACTTTCAATTCCATTCAGTGAGTTAATCGTCCCGTATAAGCAATATTAGCAAGAATTAATGAGACAAGGCATGCTACTTTAGTCAGAAATAATCTTAGCTCACGGATAGACATAAAGTTTTCCCCAGTTCAACAAAACACAATCCAAAGCTCTCCTTCGGCTTGCACACCTAAGCCATACTGCCATACAGATGTTATTGTGCAGATGACATGTTGCACAAAATCCGAAATACTAATTCACAACACAGTTATTATCCACTAGGCAATTTATGAGAATTCCAACATTAACTATATCAATCAACTAATCAACTACTCTTTTTTTTCTTCAGATGACCGTGGTGTACGGGCCAGCTTTCGCACACCTCGACTGATTCCACGGGAGAACTGCCACCTCCCACCAGCAACAGATACCAGACCTCATGGCTCTCAACCACTTCATTGACCATTAGGCCACAACCTTGGGTGCTCAACTACTTGGGATTAGTGATATGAGTCCTCTATGTTTGGACCCGTTTCATACAGATACTGGTCTTTAAAACTAGAAGGTTCTCCAAATCAAACACTTATACCAATACCTAATGTAAGTGTAACCATAACAACTTAACATTATTATAACTATTTGGTATCTCCTATATGAACCCTTTGATTCCACCATCCATTTCAGAAAAAGAAATATGCACAAAACAAAGAAGACAACATATCCAACTAGTATCTATAAAGTTAAGCGCTTTTCTATTTAAGATATGAAGCTCATAGAATGATCCATACTTACTCTGTTCCACATTCAGATCACTTTCCAACTGCAGATTTAGAGCCTCAAGCAGTTCCTCTGCAAATTAGACTCAAAAAGTTTAGTGACCTCAACATTTAAAGAATCCACGGAAAGTAAAACAGCATTGCGCAAATAATGGCTTACCCTCTTCAGCATCTGCAAACTCAGGTACAAGTCTACCATCTTCTTGGACCTTCCTCTGCAGAATTTAAACAGCGACTTGTCAAAGTGAAAAGGGTTCAAATGAAATCAGAACTCACACACAAAATCAAAAGAAAATTAGAGTTATCCAATGCTCTTAAGAATGAAGAGCCTCAGAGATTGTTCAGAATTGGGGATAAACAAACCAAAATTACGTATGTGTGTAAGCAAAAAGTACCTCTCTAAGGAGCACAGCTTCGGGAAAAGGACCAGTTGCTTCATCAGGTTTAGGAACAAAGCTGTGGGAGTCAGATTTCTTCTTCTTCTTGTTTGATGCTGAAACAATAACAGAGGGGGTTCGGTTGTTCTTGTGGGGAAAATATAGGAAGAAAGAAGAGTACCCGTTTGCTGAAACTGAAGGAAAACATTTACAAGGAGAAGAGGAGGTGAGCAACTTTCCGATATCAGGTGAAGAGGTAAGAAGAAGGGACTCCATTTTTGGTGCAGGAGCAGAGGGGATAGGATTTTGATTTTTGAGCAAAACTCTTTTACAAGGGTTTTACTTGCCCATTTATATCTATTTCACATTTCTAAATGCACTTTTTTTTTAATAACTTTTGGAATAATTTCAGAGACCTCCCTCAGATTTGACTTCATAACACTCACCTCTCTTGTGACAATATTATATTTGTCTCTCTTATTTTTAATTTTTGATAACAATTCATTTAGCTTATTAATTATTAATGTAAAAAATTATGATATGACTAATCTACCCTTTTTAATATATCCTATCTTGTAAAAAAGTTTTTTTCAAAAAAATTGTTGTAAAATAAATATTTTCATCTTTCATTAAGAATATTTTTCATCTTCCATTAATTCATTATGCCTAACTTGTTTTAGAGTTGATGCCACCGATTTATTTGTCTAATTTTTATTGAAAATGAATTTTATATCAAATGTTGAAACTTGAAAAATGGAGTAACTCAATTTTCATATCGACTGGAATGCAAACAAATTAACATACATTTTGTTCTAATTTTGATCATTTTCTTTTCCGGTTCAATAATTAAGTCATTTTAAAATATTAATTTTTATCTTAATTTTTGACACTATTATAAGTGATTTTAGTGTGAATTGCATAAAATTATAAATTCATTTAAACAAAAAGATTTCAATGAAAGATGAAAATAAATCGATTATCAAGGAATAAACAAATAGTATTTTGAAGAGGGCAAATTAGTCAGATTATAATTCTTTCTATCAATAATTAATAAGTGAAATGAATTGTTACCAAAAACTCAAAATAAGGGAGGTAAGTGTAATATCGTAAACCACAAGGGAGGTGAATGTTATTGAGTCAAATCTGAGGGGAAGTCTCTGAAATTGTCCCAAAACTTTTTTTTCTTTAATTTTTCTTCTAGGAGATTATGAAAATGGGTGACATAAAAGGAAATTATCTACTAAAATTATTTATCTTTTTAAATTTATTTTAACAAGTCATTTAAGTTTATGCATTTCTTTTATAAAAAAAAATAACTACTCCCTCCGTCCTATTTTATATGTCACATTTTTATTTTTACTTTACACTTGCATTAAGAAATTATGTAACTTTACCCTTTTACCCTTATTTAATGTTTTCTTAAGTCAACTTTATTAATAAATGACAAGATTAATTAACTATTCTATCAAGGGTATAATAGGCAAAATATGGTAATTTATGCATAAATTTTATAAAATGACAAGTATTGTGGTCCATCTATTTATAGAAAGGAATGACATATAAAATGAGATGGAGGGAGTACTAAAAGTTACTTAAAAGGTGAGAAAAAAATAACAATATAATCCTTTACCTAAGTGAGTTATGCAAGTATTAAATTTTATATAAGTATTACCATATTTGATACTTTTTCTGTTCTTATTTATATGTATCATTTTAGATTTCACGTCTCTTAAGAAATTAGGTAAATTTACTATTGTATCCTTATTTAGTGTTCTTTTCAAGTCAAGTTTTCATAAATGAACATAAATTAATTTACTTTAAAGAGCTTATTCATAATCAACACAGTCAAATGACGCACTATCGAGTACTCAGACTTCCCCTGTGTAATATCATCGTGACGCCTTGTCTTAAGAATGCCGTCACCCAATCTATCATCGAGAAAGGCCACGGAATCAAAAGACGAACAAACACCAAGTACAGGAAAAAAAAAAGAATTACAAAGGAATTATACGGGCATTTGCATGGGCCGTGGTATGGACCACGGACCGTGAAATCCCTCGTGGAGTTGAAATAGAATCAATGTGCAAAAGGAGTATTTGATAATTGTACCAAGGGATGTTCACGAACGGGTTCACGGCCCGTGGAGTGCACTACAGTTTGTGATACTTCCCGTGAACTTAAATTGAGGGATGGGTTACATTCAAGTGTGGTCTACGACAAGCTTTACGACCCGTGGTATCTTCCACGGTTCGTACAACCTGTCGTAGTCTTACACCTGGGGCCATATGTCAGTCGCCTTCTTCCCAACATTGAAATTTAGCACTTGACCACCATTTTTACACAAATACAAGAGCTTCCTATAACTGAGGCTTTACCCTACTTCTTACTCAACTAAATTACTTAACCTAAAGTCCACCACCTACCAACAAATTCGACCCTCTGTTATAGAGTAACATACAAGAACAACTAAAACTTCCCAATTTGACTTATCCACTACAATTCAGTACAAATCACAAGTAACTCGTCACATACTTATACTAAACTCGACTAAATCGGAGTAACTCAACTCACTGTTATACAAGATCGACCTTATGGCAAGTGATGAAAGAACTTACTTGGTGTTTAGAAACAAATTTCGCGCAGAAAGATGAATCAGTGATTCTGACTGGAGGTTCTTGACAACTTAGGATTAGGGCTTGGAATCTTTGATGAATTTAGGAATTATGGATGATGGGAACTGTTTTAAACCTCTTAAGAATCGTTATGGAAGAGAAAAAGGGAGAAAAACCTGACCTTTGGCGTTTGAAGAGCAATATATACGTTTTAATTCAATTTTGCCTTTCACGGGTCGGGTCGGTTCCTTGGAAGTACTGGGTTGACCTAACACTTGACTGCGAAAGACCACGGATCGTGAAGTTGCCCGGGAAGGGCATCACGGTCCATGAACCTGTCCGTGACTGGAACTTTGAAACTTGTCATTCATACATGAGGTTCACGAGAGGCTAGATGGTCCGTACAAACTTTAACGGACCGTGAACCCTTTTATGCAATTTCCAGTAGCTTCTGCACTTTTGTCCTCAAATTGACGGATCGTGAAAGTACCCGTGAAGAGCACCACGGTCCGTGGGAATGTCCGTGAAGTTTAGTCTGCACCAGGTCCTACATTTTCCCATTTATTCTCTCCTGCACACATCAGCACACAGTGACTCTATAAAAACAAAGAAAAAATAAGGCAAAAGGGAACATACCTAATACAATTATATCTTGGGTTGCCTCCTAAGCAGCGCATAATTTAACGTCGCAGCGCGATGCAGGTTACTTGATTACTCAGACTTCATCAAGTTTGCATTCCTCTGCAATCTTCACATTCTCAGGAGCTCCCAAATATGCCTTGACTCGCTGACCATTAGCTTTGAACTTCTCACCTTTTTTATTTTCCAGTTCAATAACACCAGATTGAAAAACTTGTGTGACCTTAAACGGTCCAGACCATTTAGATCTCAGCTTTCTTGGAACAAACGAAGTCTGGAGTTGAAAAGTAACACCAAGTCACCAGGAGTAAAGCTTCGTTTCTCAATATGCTTGTCGTGATATAGCTTCATCCTCTCCTTACGAAATCATGAAAAGTAATAGTGAAAGTTCCCAGAATTATAGGAAAGTATGAAGAGGTTCAATTATCTAAAGAAGGGAGATAATAATGAGGCAAGCTATGTTATTATAGTCATGCACCTAGTAAGTTATCAAAGAGGAGTTTTCCCTTATGGGTAGACTAAGAAGTGGTGAGTTGTGAAGATTCCATCATAGGAGGTAGAGTGTGTTGTAGCTAGAAAGGAGTTTCTAATGAAGTGTCATTGTGTAGGTAATGACCAAGTTTAAGTGTTGAATAGAAGAGCATGAGTATTCATGAGGTGATAGCTCTAAGCTAGGCTGATGATCTTTAAGGGAAAACCCATAATATTCAAAGTGTTATAAAACTAATTAGGCATTGATGTATAGTAAATGAGTAACTAGTACTTAAGTGGTGAAGTGGAATGTGGTGGTAATTTGTGAGTGTAGAGACAAAGAGGTAAGGATTGACTACCTATCATAAGGTCCTAGTGGACGAGTGTTTCCGAATTTGTATCTAGTAGTTGTAAGTTAGTATAGTAGGCGAACAATCGTATTGATATTCGGGTTTAGTAATAAACATTAGGCTTGAATTTTAGATAAGTGTGATGATCAAAAGAATGACATCATGTTAGTCTTGAGATTTGATCTAGAAGACTTAACATAGAGCAGGTGAGAAATTGAGGTGTTAGCTACAATAAATATGAGTGGTACAAGTGAGATACCATAACCTTTAGATGAGGGCAGTGAAGTGGCTAAGTCACAAGAGCATTAACATGTGTGCCGAGATGGTATGTTACCAGATGAGGTTCTAATTATGTTATAATTTTCCATGTGTGCCTAGATAGCATAATTGAGTTGTCAATGTGGAATAGGTCCAAAACTTTCAAGTGTTAGCTTTAGACCTAAGGGGGAGATGATAAGATGAGAAATCAAGTCAAGTCAAGTGTTCGAGAATAAGATATTAATGAGTTCCAAAGAGTATGGGAGATATCTTTTCAGAGGTCCTTTTAGTAATGGAGTGATGTTAGAAAGATAAGGTTAATGATCCTATCGTGATAGTGATGGTGTGATTATTCCATCTAAGGTTATAAATGAGGAGGAAGAGGAGGATAAGGTTTTACTATGAGGAATAGTTAAATGAAAGCCCTTAGTTGATTCCGAAGGAGTTGGTTAGTACCAGTCCATGGAGTTGTTAGAGTACTAAGCTTGAATGTGGTGTTGTTAAACATTAGGTGGCTCTTAATATGAGCCCAATGTGGTGGTAAAGAGTAATAGTCTTGGTTTGAGATTCCCTATAGAGAGGTATAGAACCCTAACCTAAGGTTTAGGTTAAGCTTGAAAATAGTAAGAGTATACCATTAGACTCAGACCTTAGTAAGAGTAACCCCGTTCCATACCCAGTCCAGTCGTCATTCAAGGACGAATGATCTCAAGGGGGAGATATTGTAACACCCCAAAAAATGTTCGAGCTAAGACTTGAACCATCCTTCATAGTGAGTATGTTTTTATCAAGGAATTTACATTTTTCCTAAGTGTTAAGGCCACTAGATGTAGAACCTTGTGTTTCTAAAAGAACTAGAAAGAATTCATTCAAGTCATTCCTACGTTCTTCTAAATTTTGGGTCAACTTCAAACGACCATAACCTTTAGTACAAAATGAGTTAGGTGGGCTACAAGGTATCAAATGAAAGATCTTGGAATCCTCTTTCCAATGCCACTAATTTTGCTAAATTTTGAGCTTGTATGAGGGAGATATGCCCTTTTGAAGTCGGGCTGTCCAAATAAGGAAAGTTACCCGAAAATAGTAAGGGTATTTTGGCCTTTTCCTTACCCAATCAGATTTAATTCATTTTTAGTAAGTTTTTTAGGGTTTAGTCTGATTAGGTTCAGTTTCATAATCCTAATATACACCTAGGGTTTTAGTTTAGAGTTCAAGAAGAGAAAAAAGGAGAAAAGAGTAAAGGATCAAGACGTTTGTCGAGGTTCTTGAGTTTTGTTGCGGATTTTCGCCATGGGTTTGATCCCTAAGAGGTATGTAAGATTCCATAGTGTTGGGCTTGTTCACCCACACGCCAATCATGTTAATTTCAGTGTTAAATTCGTTCTAGAAAGTTGAAGGTTTGATGTTCTTGAATTGTGTTCTTGAAATTGGCTTTAGTTCTTGAGACAAGATGAGATTGATGAGTTCTTGAGGAAATCGTGTCGATTTTAGAGTTGTGTTCGATTAGATTCTTGTGTACATGTACTGGGTATCTGAATCTAAAGAAAAATTGAGAAAAAGAATTGAATTTAGGCGAATTGGGGTTAGAAAATAAAGAAGGAAAAAGTCGGGTGAATCTGGCACTCCACTCCGCGTCGCAGACCTGCCCCCCTTTTCACAGAATTTTTCTCCGCGTAGCGAAGAAGTTGCAGACCCCTCTGCCTCAAAATTTATTTCGCGACCAAATTATAAAATGCATCTCCGCATCATGGACTTGCTTCCAGACAGTGATTTCTTGATCGTTTCTCATGTTTAACTATCTAAAAGCACTCCTAATCATCACGATATCTTTCCTATCACAAATCATAACCTTGAATTTAAGGTAGAGTTAAGAGCCAAGTCTTGAGAGTTTTTTCGAGTCTTTTGAGAAAGTCCCTTTGAGTCTTTTGAGGAGTCTTCTACAAATTCTAATAACTTGTATCAAGACTCAAGTAAGTGAGCATGAGAGTGAGGAGAATATATTCATGAGTCTACACTATCAACGATATCCTTCATATCATAAACCATAACTCTTGAATTCATAATTCACATTCAAGAGAGAGTTAAGAGTAGAGTTCAAGAAATCTTTTGAGTTTAATTGTGAATCTTTTGAGATCAACCATCGATTTTAACTAAGTTTTGAGAAAGTAAGTATGAGAATGGGAAGAGTCGTATACATGAGTTCCATATTGTTATGGAGACCTTCGAGTCAAGTCGTTCATGCCCATAAACTCCCCATGAACTCTATAAGTTGAGTATCTTTGAGAGGAGTAGTATCTTCAAGTTCTAAATCTTGAGTATTGAGTTCCTAACCCTTTTAAGATTATATTCCTAATCATGGGACTATGATGTTTAGAATTTCTCTATTCACGTAATCAACAACACAACTTCCAGTACGAGTGTCTACGATCGTGTGATAGTATAGTAACCCAACCAAGGGTTGGGTTCGTGTCCCAAGGGAGTGATCTTGAGAATTAATAGAAAAATAAAATTTAGTTCTAATTAGTCGTAGCTAAAGACATTAACAATTAAAAATATTGTAAATCAAAAGGGGGACACTAAAGTGTCAAATATCAATGGGGTTTTTGTCACTAGTAATTAAAAAATAACAAAAATAACAAGAAATCAAGTATGGGGAAGATTTCTTGGGGTGTGACCACAATAAAAGTAGAGATAAATAGTTAGGTACATGCTTTCGATAGGAAATTTGCAAGATAATAGTGACTAGGCTAAGCTTTAGATGGAAATAAGTACCCTCTCGGGCAACTTACCCCGTTTCAAATGCGTTCCTCTCGGACACCCATTTGCTGCATGAAGACCAGCCTACGCCTAACCCCACTCACTCTCTCGAGCTGAGTGTTAGGATATGGGACTAGGGATCACCCTCTCGGGCTGAACCTCATGTCAACCCACTCCTTAGGCCATCAGTCTAGTGGTCTTGGTTTCGTGACCTCGCTCTCGGGCAAGCCGAAAACACATGTGTGGCTTTGTATTTGTAACTACAAACCCATTAAATTAAACCACAACCACTAGGTGAAATCACCATTAAAATACATCTAACCTATCAGCAAGCAAGACCCAACAATAATATCAACACATATTTGCTAAATCACACCCCAAGAATGGGGTTTTTTAGCCACACATCAAGAGATAAAAGTTTATACCTTCAATGATGTTGAAATCAAATGGGCATAGAGAAATAAGTCTTGATTTGAGAAAATAAGGAAGAATCCAAGAGACCCACTTCCAAATTGAAAGAGGTGAAACCCTTTTCTTCTTCAAGTCTTCAAACCCTTACAAACTTGAGAGTAAAATAAAATAGTACTAAATCCAAAATCTGATAATCAAAATATGATACTAAAATCTGATATTGTCCAATGATTCTTAATGAGTATTTATAGTTTTCAGAAAATCTGTGTTGCGGCGGATCACTCGGCGATTTGCTCTTTGGAGTAGTTCATCGCCGTCTTGCGCCATCCTTCGGCATCATCGTGCTCTGGGTCATTGGGCGACATAGTACTGGTTCGCGGAACTTCTCGGTGATGCGCCGACTGCTCTCTTTTTCCGCCGACTTGATCCTTTCCTTCAGGGATCAGCACAGTGGAACAAAAGGAGAAGTGAGACCCTTCGGCGATTCGCCAAGTAAACTCGGCGATCCTCAGGCCTTCATTTTCTCGTTCTTTTCAGTCTTTTTGTTCCTTTTTGCGAAGTAGTGTCCATGCATTCCTTCAAACTTCAAATACCTGAAACTTAAAGGTTTCATCAGATATTGAGATAAAATAAGCATTTGAGAACACAATTTCTATTAAAAGAAAGCCCTAAATTAGTCCAATTTGTGGACTCATGAACACCCCTAACTTAAACTTTTGCTTGTCCTCAAGCAAACTCAAGTTCAGTCATTCAAAAATGATGTCTAAAATAGTGCTACACAAGACTTAATCATGAACATACACAACAAGACTCAGACTACTTATGCAAAGATCAATTGTTTACCCAAATATTCAAGTTGTGACACACCAATATCAAAGATTCTCATGCTCGCAATACTTGTTACTAATGCAAGTTCAAGCTCAACAGAAGTATCTAAATGCGCTCACACAAAGAATGATTCCATATTCACACACATAATTTAATCAATTTAAGACCAGGAATTAGATGCAACGCTCACACTAAAAAAGAGGAACACAGTGCATGTTTTCACCCATAGGTTTGCCCTTTTATTCCAATCAACTTTTGATTCGGATTACTCAAGATCAAAAAGGTCTTTCCAAGGCTTGTAATGGGGCTGAGTGCATAGGTATTGTCATTTAGATTCAGTGACTTCTTCATCCTCATGAGAAATGGTGTTTTCAAAACGTCCTTTTCTTTTCCTTTGTCATTTTTTTTCCAGTGTTTCTAAGTCATCCTTTCATTCATTCTCTATGTATTGCTTGGAAACCCAATTCCTTTTTCACTTTTATTTCAAATTTTTTTCCGGAGGGTTTCCATTTTGTTTTGCAATACCATGGGTTAGAGAGATTTTTTCTTGCACTTCTTGACTTCTCCCTTTCCTTTTCACCACACCCCCAACTTAGGTTTTTGGCCTAAGTTGGCTATTCACTAAATCACAACTCAAGAGGATTATAGGTAGTGGGTCAAGTAAGGTGTAGGGTTCATCAAGGTTCTTCCAAAGAAAGGTAAGGCTCAAGGGGTGTTCAAAAGAGTTTCACACGCTCCAAAGAGGTATATGTCAAATTTGGCTTACACTCTTTAAAGTTCCCTAAGATCATATCAAGAGGACACCTTTCTAAGTCAATCAAACTAACAGGGTAAATTCTAGGTTTATTCATGCATGGTTCAAAGTAAGCTAATCACACAAGGCATCGACACTTAAGTCAAACAAGACTACACACTTTTGCTAGTGTGCAATAGTCATTACAATAGAATCAATTCAATAAATGGCTAGTCATAACAAGATGCAAAGAGTTCACATATTGTCTATGCAACTTCATTTGGTCTTATCATAGCCGTGCATTCATGTTCGTTCGATTGAGAGCAGCATTCAAGTCATTAGTATTGATCGAAACTGAGACTTAAATTTTTGCAAAAGAACAGCCACTTTCAACACCTGGGAGATGGCAAAAAATTTCAGAAAATTTTAAAAATTTTCCGGAAGGGTCAAAATCATTTTTATAATTTAAAACCGAAAGGAGCCATGAGCTCAATCATCCACAGAAAGTGGTGTAAAAACAATTTTAAACAGAACATCCCAAATATATACAAAACACGAATATCCATAACAAGCAAACACGGTGGGCCTCACCCCACCACAAATAAATGCAATTTATCCTCAAATGCAAATGATGAATATCCAACAGTGAGAATAAAGAAAGATAGAGAGGGAGGTAAAGAGTGGATCCTATCTACACGTTTGCTCTATCTGTCAGGGCATCGTTGCCCAATGCATTAGCCTGGAATGCGACAATGGTCCCTGGACTATTATTCTGGGTCGCATTGTGTTCATTTGCCCCAGCTTCTGTAGCGATGTTACCCGCAACCATTCTGTCCATTTCATGGCCCGCCAAAAAGGAGTCTATAGCCGTGTAGAATTCATGTTTCCACGAAGAAATATTGGGGTCAATGGGGTCCTTCTGCTGACACTTGCTTTCTTACTCTCTTTTCTTTCTTTTGCCAGTTCTGCTATCTTCTCGTCTCTTTCAAAATCTGGTGCTCTTACATGTCGGGGTGGCATGTCCCTTCCTTCAACTTTTGGTCTAGCCATTTCTGCAAACCACTTTGAGATAATGTTAGAACATATTTGACAAACAAAATAGGGATTTTTATCTGCAGAAAGACGAGATAATCCATTTGGCATGCCACTGAATACACAAGGGCGAGCCACAAACAATCCGTCGAGGGTCACAGTGCCGAAGGAGTTAGGTTTGCAGACAAAGGGCGATTAAGGTGTCCTTCGGCAAGTTGCCGAGTGCACTTGGCGACACCAGACTTGCCGCCGAAAATATCAGATCAATCAATACATTTAACATTTAGTAAAGGCAAAATGGGAACATTAGGCGAACCGCAGGGCTGTTTGGTGATCTATGCTCATTTTCCAAACAGCCCAAACGTGTCTATTTTCAGCCCATTTCTATCAAATCCTACCCCGCAACCCCTGATACCGCAGTTTAAGCTTCTAAGACATGAATTCAATGAAGACCCGCAATAATTTTTACACACTCATATCAACACAATTTCAAATCCACACACGATCTAGTGGGATTCTACCAGTTATGCAGTAAGTATTGAATCGTAATTAGTAATACATGCAATCCCATCAACTCAGAGACTCAACAACGATTTTCAGTCATTTCAACATTATGCAAATGAGTAAATTTTTTGATCAAATAACTGAGGGGTTTGATTACCAACCTTCGATGCTAAATTAGATATTACTGACGTGCTAGGCAGTAACACGATCCAAATCAAAGCACAATTCGATACTTAAAATACTCTAAGCGTGCATGAAATGTAACTACTAGGGTGCGAGTGTGAGTTTGTAAAAGGGATAAAGTGAAAGAAATAAAACTTTTAAACTCGTGGCTTGTGACCGTCTAGTTTCAACTCATTTGGTGATGTCAGTCGGTCTCGCCCAATCACCCGGCAAAGCACTGAATATCTAATTGTCTCACTGAATATAATAGAGTTTTCAGTTCATGTGGGCATTGCATCGGCGATCTTCGGCGAGATCGCCAACTGGGTTTTACAGACCCAATCATTTAAGATGTATTGAATCACACGATGGGAATGATCGGTTACGCCTATCTTGTCAGCGATCCACCAAGCGGAAATGTTGCTCACCTCCATAGATCTCTTCAAACACTTTCCTCACTCAATCTGTGCAAATAACACGCTATTATTTTATCGAGCTAACAAAAGCAAGTAAAGGGTTTTGGGTTGCCTCCCAAACAATGCCTTAGTTAACATCGTGGCACGACGAAAGTCAACCTTCAAACCTCACTCTTGGATTTATCCATAGTATCACTAGGCAAACCCCCTTGCTGTCTTGGATTAAGATGAGACGAGATATGACCCATTTGGGTCTCTAACTGCTTGATTGAAACTGAATGAGAGGAGACGGTCTGGTTAAGGGTAGACACATATTCTTTTATGCCTTTTAGCATTTTGTCTGACCCTTCAACTTTGTTTAGAATACGCGAGAGCATATCCTCGGACCTACCACTTTCCAAATCCTTGGGCTTTTGCCGCTCGTGAGGAGGCACATATCTATCCTTCTCCCCATCCTTCCAATTTGGATTCCGATCCCTCTATTCGCGGTCTCGTTCTTTCCATCCTTCCTCTCTAGCCCAACCTTGGTTACCACCCTGCCTCGGGTAGTTTGAACGATAACCACCGCTTTGGTTTACTAGAAAGTTTACCTTCTCGCTATACAGAGCTTTAAACTTCATCTTTTCAGGATTCGTTCTCCCAACCCCCACAACATTAACACCACGAGTACCAGCCCCCATGACATTCTTAGATAAAATATCAAGATGTGTCATAATCTTAGCCATGTTTTGGTCTCTCTCATTGTCCTTTTCAATCTTCTCCTTAGATAGCTGGAAGGTGACAGGGGAGACCTGGTCCTCACTAGTGTACCACACTTTATTGATGGTTGTCATGCCATTTAAAAGCTGGGCTGCAACCGCATACGACTGCTGCATTAAACCTCCAGGTGAGAGTTGGTCAGCGACACCCTTGTTTATCGAGTCTAGACTCTGGTAGAAGTATTGAAGGATCACGTTATCAAGAAGACCATAGGTCGGGCATTGTAGTGCCAATTTTTTAAATAAAAGCCAAGTTTCGTGCAGAGGCTCTCCATTCAGACGCTTGAAACTTTGGATGCTATCCCAAATAGTCATCATCTTTGATGGAGGGTAAAATTGTACATTAAATGCGGTGACCAGCTCCTCCCATGAAGTGATCAAATTTCGTGGTAATTCAGCTAACCACTTGCAAGCTTCCCCCATTAAATAAAATGGGAATAATCGCAACCTGACTGGCTCTTGAGAAATGTTCTTGAAAGAGAATGGCCTATAAATGTCTATGAAGTTTCAAAGATGCTCATAGGGATCCTCATGAGCTAATCCGCTGAAGAGTCCTTTAAGTTGCAAGAGCTGCAACATAGTACTCATTATATGGAACACTACATTCCCCTCGGCTGGGGGTAAGCGAATGGCTCCAACGCCTCCCATGAGATAGGGGTCATTGACATTTGGCTCTTGGATATCGTTGAAGTTACCGATGTCATCTTGGTGGCCCACCTGGCTACCATTACTGCTGTTTACACTCATGCTTTCTGAAATTTTTACACAAATGCTCAAAACAAAACTGAAAATTAGGTAAGTGACCTACAACTAAGAAGAACAAAAATTCTACTTATCTAAGGATTCTCAAGTAACACCACTCCCCGGCAGCGACGCCATTTTGATGTTTAGAATTTCTCTATTCACGTAATCAATGACACAACTTCCAGTACGAGTGTCTACGATCGTGTGATAGTATAGTAACCCAACCAAGGCTTGGGGTCGTGTCCCAAGGGAGTGGTCTTGAGAATTAATAGAAAAATAAAATTTAGTTCTAACTAGTCGTAGCTAAAGACATTAACGATTAAAAACATTGTAAATCAAAAGGGGGACAAAAGTGTCATATATCAATGGGGGTTTTGTCACTAGTAATTAAAAAACAACAAAAATAACAAGAAATCAAGTATGGGGAAGAGTTCTTGGGGTGTGACCGCAATACAAGTTGAGATAAATAGTTGGGTACATGCTTTCGATAGGAAATTTGCAAG
>JAJOOO010006154.1:0-16415 GCA_029582685.1 Solanum piurae
GATATTTACTTTTGGGTTAGCAATATGGATACTGGTCTCATTTTTCTAATTCAACTGTTATGCTGATATTGATATCCATTTTTTGTCACAAGGTCCTCAGTGCGTACTTTCCTGTGCCAAAGAACAGAGGCCACTACCCCAGCAGGGGTTTACTTGTTGCCTTGCAATGGATGGGGTCAAGATCCTGGCATCTGGTTTTGAGATGGATGAAAAGGTATGCATCTCTATCCGAAATCCAAATGATTCTTCTTCTGTGGAATGTAAATGAAGAAGGATGGAGACAATATCTTAAGGATAAACTAGCAATTATAGATAGCATGTAAATCTCCCGCTTGACTTGAAGTACAGGTTCCATTTACTTCCACTGAAAACATTTGCATACTCATAATTTATACATTAAGATTAATATTAGTTTCTATGTAGCTTTCCTCTGTGATCCCTCTGGAAGATATATAAATACTTGTGAGAATACTGGGTTAACAGTGTTCATGCTTTATTTGTGAGTGACATTGTGCAATTATTTATATCCTGACACTTAAGATCTGGTGTTTTTGCTTGCTTAATATACTGACATACACTTCGTTTCGCGCCATTCTCCTATATGACCATATCTTTGCATTGGTGCTTTTGTCTTTAAGCTAAAGGCTCACTAGATACTCCTGAAAATATCTTTTTAATATTGAATTATAACAGGCGGGTTACCATAAATTTTCTGTATAGTCGTAGCACTGGTTTTAGCTGCTCATTATTATAGATGATTTTCAGCCACTTGTAATTGTATATATTTTGTAGGTTGAAATTGGAAAGTTGGTGATTGCAATGGGAGGAGTTCTGCAGACAAAAGCATCATTGGATGTGAGCTTTGTTATTGTGAAGAATGTTTTGGCTGCAAAGTATAAGGTCTTTATTATTTGATTCTCCATCTCCTCTTTTAATTGGAAGTTTAAAACAAGTCCCCAGGGCCACATTGACCCCCCCCCCCCCCAACAAGACAAAGGAAGAATAAGAAAGTCAAAATAATACTCAGTGGTATTGCCGTATTGCTAATTTTCCGATTGCCTTTGCTTTTTTCTCATGTGCAGTGGGCTTACAACATTCTAAAGAAACCAATTGTCACTATTAATTGGCTCCATCAGTGCTGGAAAGAACACCGTCTTGTTCCTCAGGAGACATTCAAAATCCTTCCTTTTTCTGGGTTGACAATTTCTGTCACCAGAATTCCTGCAGGTTCACAGTCTAGATCTCATAATAATTCGAACTCTTTTATAATGCTTCTTTCTCTAATGCACTTGTTTTATATCTCAGATGAGAGAAGGGATATGGAAAAGATTATCTTGCAAAATGGCGGAAAATACTCTCCTGAGCTGACCAGAAAGTGCTCACATTTAATTTGTGATATATCCTTTTTGTAATCCTTCTGCAAAAGAAATTTGTTTATAGATATATCTACTTAGTATATTTTACCAAACTGAGGATCAGGATAGAAAGCAACACAAAGAGAACCTTGCAATCTGCAGAAAGATAATGATAAGACATAGTTAAGACGGTGCGTGCGTATAGAAAAGTGCTTGTTACTTGTGCATGTATAGCTAAGCTCAGTAAGCCAATATATGAACTTATAAATCTAAGATTAAGAGAAGCCAATAAAACATACATGTGAGGTTGTACCCTAATAAGAGAACAAGTTCTATGTAGGTCAGGTTTTATTACTAAGCTAACAGTGAAATACAGACTCTCTCATGTTAAAGTGCTCATGGTGGTGTCATTCTGGGTCTAAGAAATGTCAGACATAGGAAAAAGGCAGAGCAAATGTAGTGTCAATGTCACACCACATCAGCTTTATCTCAGATTTTGTGACAATTAGGAAGTTGTTCTAGCCTCTTGGGGAGATGTTGTAGTCCTATGGTCCAACTTCTCTCTGAAATATCTCTCTCTCTCTCTGTCATATGCTTAAGTCTGAATTGTTCAAGCTCATCAGTCAAAGTTTAAGTTTCAGTTTTACACTATGTTGCTTCCTCTTGTCATGTACATCTGTATGATTTTATGCACTAAGAAATCACACATTCTTTGACCATTTGGTATTTGCTCAAGTATTATCATAGTTCGTTTCCTTGACAGTTAATAAGTTCCAGAAGGTGACAAATTCAAGGTTGCCAAAAGATGGGGTTGCATACACACTGTTACCAAAAGGTGGTTTGACCAATCTGTTGCAAGAAGAGGTAATTTTTTCGGGGGGAAGGCCGCATTTTCCAGTTCCATCTGAAGTTTAAATTTTTGTGGTGCAGCTTCTAACCTTTTTCCATCTTTTTTGGGAGAATAGCATGTCTTAATGAGGAGTCGTATCCTGTTCAGGCTGGTTCAAATACTTTGAGCACCGTTAGAATGACAAATCAGCATAGTCTGGAAAAGGGCATCAGAAACCTACAAGGGTTGTCCTCCTTGGCTACGGCATCGAATGCAGAACCTGTTTTCTGCAGTCGAGTGGCTGATTCAGATCTGGAAGCTACCCTCTCGCAAAATATGTCTGCTACATCTTCATATGTTCCAGTGTTTACAAAGGAGGAGGAGAACTCACCTGCTGAATACCCAAAGAGTGATTACAGTGCTCCTGTCTCTACAAAGGGCGAGAAAAGTGGAGCATCTACAGAGCAGGAAAAAAATGGTTGTGATGGTGTTGTTGCTGATGACTCTGAAACAGATGACAATGATCTTTATTTGGCAGATTGCAGAATCCTAATCGTTGGTTTTAATGCATCTGAAATGCGAAAACTTGTCAACCTAGTCCGAAAAGGTGGTGGTTCTCGTTACATGTCTTTCGGTGAAAAGTTGACGCACATAATAGCTGGAAATCCATCAGAGAAGTAAGTTTTAGTATGTTTACAATTGTTTTATGAATGCACACCTTAAATACTTTCTTAAAGTGGTGAATAGACGGATGGCTAGTGGACCATGTAATGCATGGAAATGTTTTAGCAAATGATCTTATTATGTGGTTAGAACCTCGGGCCCTAAAATAGATTGATTTGAACATTATGCAGCTTGTGTTTCAGTATTTAGCTTTGAATTTGATATAAGAGAATAAAGAAGGTGTTAATACTTTTTCATTGACTTTGATGATTATAACTATTAACAAGAGGGGCTTCTATTTAGGAGCCTTGGAGCTATGCACCATACGATAGGTAACCATTCTTTATGCGTAACCAGGAAGTAATTATAATAATCAAATTCAAAATATCCTAGGTAACCTATAAAATATTCGGTAATATTTTCCTTACAAGTTGAATGAACTTAGGCGTGTTTGAATCCAGAAGCATATTCTCTAACATACAACACACTCCCTCTAACTTAAAGCGGAAATATGAACGTTCATTTATTTTGAGAACATAACAATTTGCTGCTGGAATCTGTGGAAAAACTGCTGGCAGGACAATGGGAAGAAGGATGTACATTGTCACTTGAACGGTAATTCTAAAGAGAGGAAAAGCTTTTGATTGTTCGAAGAAAAAAGGAGTGGAACCTGTTATGGGAAGAAGAGAGGTGTGGCTCTGGTAGCTAGAGATGAGAGTAGAGCATTAGTCTCTGAAAGAAGAGAGGCAGCATCGGTTGCTGCAGAAGAGGGTACTGATCCAAAGAAGTGAATGACGTTGATTGCCTTGTTGACTTATTTGATTAAAAATATACAAGAGGGGCATCTTATATAGGGGCGCTAAGCTACGTATTATATGGTAGGTAATCTGTCTCTATGACTAATAGGGAAGTAATTTTTTTTGTAATTAATATTGAATATCCTAACGTATCTATAGAATATTCTGGGGAGAAGATTCCTTTGGAAGGATAAGTGGATTGAAAATGAGCCTGTGAAGGACTTGTTTCCAGATTTGGTTTTACTGGCAGCAAATAGTTGAGCTTCTTTGGCAGAAAACAGAAAGAATTGGACTTTGAACGTCAACTTCAGAAGGAATCTCAATGTCTGGGAGGTCAATAGGGCTGCTGACTTTTTCCATCATATATGCACATTTCAGCATCTGACCAACTCGGAAGCTAGCATAAGATGGCTGCCCAACAGCAAAGATTTGTTCAGTGTCCTCTTGCTACAGAGATCTCACAAGAGAAGTGAACCTACAAATGCCTTGGAAGAAAATCTGAAATAGTAAAGCTTCTCTAAAGGTATAGCCAGTAGCCTGTTTCACTTGGATCATGAGCAAAGAATATTGTCTTGCACATGAGAATTTACTAAAGAGATGCCTGGTCCTATGCAGTAAGTGCTTCCTATGTGGGAAACAGTCTGAGCATTTATCACTTGTTTTTGCTCTGCCAAATTACATCCCAACTGTGGCAGTTCTTTATGAACGTTATTGGTCTGCATCAACAACTGAGTTGTGAAACAGAATTGGACATGGAAAGAACACGCATAGGTGGGTGGAACACCATACTGGCATGCATTTGGTGGACTATTTGGATATAAAGGAATACGAGATGTTTTGATGACTTTGCTGATTCTATCATTAATAAGTTCTAAATGTGTAGTTTTGTTTTGCTCATGGTGTAGATTGGAATATGTAAATGATGTTGATTCAGACTTACAGTTGCTTGAAGCCCTCAAGGACTAGAAGTTTTGATTAGAAAGGACATGCTTTTGCTTCTGTAAATAGTGTACTGCTGTTAAAAGCACATCCTTTCTGCTTTTTTCTCTAAAATTAACTTACCTTTTCAAAAGGACATTCTTTGACATTTTCCGTACAACTTCAATGAATCTAGGCATGTTTATATCCAAACACATATTCTCTAACTTTCAACAGAATCATACTCTTCATGGCATTTAGCTATAACTGTATCAAATTTCTACCCTAGTGCTCTTATCTGACCAAACTAAGTTTTTTTTTTTTGTGACTATGTGACTAAATGGAAGGAAAATTTCTTGTTCCATTGTGATCTACTGCTGACTTAAAAAAGTAGATTACATACATTAAGAGATTGACTGAAAAATAAAAAAGAAAATCTAGTGAGTATAATGATGTTAATCATTGGATGCCTTGTTGTCAGTTGGTCTATACTTCTATTTGTTTTGATATAAGGCCCTTATCACCTAAGATGAATTGTATGTGTATAAACTTACCAATTTTCAAAACAGATAATTTGTGTGTGCATCTTATGAATATCCACGGCACATATATTTTTCATTCTGTGTGCAGCTCCTTGCAAGTATATTCTGTTGCAACTGTTGCACAATTAAACTCTTTATTCTCACTTATTGATAAACTGTGATCTTGTAGTGAGATCAAAGAATTAAGAAACCTTGCGGCTTTGGGTGTCATTCATGTGGTAAAATCAGGATGGCTGGAGGATTGTGATCGTGAGAATAAAGAAGTTCCTGTTCTAAGGAAGCATATTGCTTATGATTTACTTCTTCCGAAAGGTGTGATAACCATTTCGACTTTTCAGTTCATGAGATATCTTACATTGTACTAGTTGCAAGAAGCTATTTGTACAACACTAATGCCCTACTTTCATCTAATACCTTATTTTAATAAAAAGACAGACGCTCATCTAAATGTTACATGTTGTACCTTCTTCACAAGCTTATTTCCCACTTTCTGTATTTTGGATTCTAGATCCTATTCACTGTAGTAACGGAGCTGCAATCACAACAACTATGAAAAGACAAGGAAAATCCTATGTGCATCCTATGTCTTCGGATGAACATGCATGGAGAAGCAGGGATTCTAAATGTGCAATGCCATCATACGAAAGCAAAGAACTAGAAAATATGAATGATGTTAGAACTTCTTTGGGAGAGAATGGGGTTCAACATCAGCCCTATGCTTCTAACGGCAAAGAAGAGTTCAAGATACCGAATGAATCCAGTTGTGCTGTTAATGGTAGAAAGCCATCTAGCGTGTTCGAGGGAAGGCGATTTTGCTTTTCAGCTTCATTTCCTGCTGATCGGGTGGGTTTTCTCAGATTTTCATAGTGTAGCTGAGTTTTCTGTAACTTATATGTTTTCTCTTCCTGTTTCACATAGAACATATCTATGGATCCACCCAAGTTACCCTTGATTTTCTGATTTTTCAAAATTATTAGCTAGATTTGTGGATGTCACTATGCAGGAGCACAAACTGCAAGCTCATTTGAAGTTCATTCCCTAAAACAAGTGATTCACTTTATTTGGTATATTGTTAAGGCCTTGAAGAAAATGAGAGCAAACGGTTCCTTGTGTTCTTCATCTAAAATTCTAAAGATTATCTGAAGGAAAGGCAAGTTAGTGAGGACCGAAAATTACAATTACATATAGGCTATTAAAGTCTAAAGATTGTCTGGGAGCTTGACACCGTTGGTCCTTTATATTATAGCAGTAAGAAACACAATCTTCTGGATGTCGATGTATTTGACAGTGTCTTTTAGCTTGTAACTTGTACGTGGAATTTGCAACCTTTACCTCCCTAATTTAACGCTTCTAGTTTATTTTGGTTCTCATATAAGGAGTAGAATTCCTACTTTGTCCAGCAGTTCTTATTCTGTATTATTGTTGAATGGTTCATCCTCTAGAAATGTAAGGATTTATCATCATTTGACTTGTACAGCGTCTAGGTTTCTTCTGAGAGGGTTTATTAATGTATTTGAGATTTATTGCCTTTAACCTTCTCATCATCTTTCCAGCTCCTATTAAATTTTATAAGTTATGTACTAATTTGATATTAATGTTTTCATAATCTGTCCAGAGAGCTGAAATTGTTGAGTGGGTTAATCAAGGGGGAGGAGTGGTGGTCAAAGATCAGAATGAAACAAATGTGCATTTCACTGTCGAGTGTCATGGTATATTGTGCTCCGAGAAAGATGGTGCTGCGACTACTTTTGTATCAAGTCACTGGATTAAGTCTTGTCTGGAGGTACTTGAATGTGTGCCCCTCAAGCTCTTTTTTTGATCCCTTCTTTTATTTTCCTAATGTTTTTATAAGCTTCTGCAGTTTAGTATTATTCAAGACCAGAAAAAGTATGACTTGACAATCTGCAAAATAAATTAATAGCTAACTAAGAAAGCTTAAATGGCTCTGGATTCAGAATAGGTTCAAGATCATGGATTTAGATTTGCCCAACCATTCTGTTCAATTTGTTGAACCTCTTATGCTCCACTTAAATGTACTAGTTATTAACCTTGGACAATAGTTTATGTGCATGTATCTTTTGAATTCCTACAAGCCTATTTTCTATACTCCTATGAGAATGGAGCTTAATAGGATGCGCCTGTTTGAAGCCCAATTCATGGGTATGTAGGGTAAATTGGTATATTCCTTTAGTAATTCAAAAATCAATCCAACTAATGATCTAGTTATTTTGATCCTACACTATTCAATGTGTCCAACCCTGTACTCCTTTTTCCAATTTCACTGTATTATTCGCAGTCAATTGCAATAGGCGAAGAGTAGAGTTTAGAGGTAGAGGTAGAGGTAGGTCGAAGAAGTATTGGAAAGAGGTGATTAAACAAAACATGATGCAACTTCAACTTACCAAAGACATGACCTTAGATAGGGGGGTTTGGAGGTCGCGTATTAGGGTAGAAGGTTATTAGGTAGTTGAGCGTTGTCTTTCTTATCGACGGGATTAGGCTTGGTGGTTGTCTAAAACTTTGTCTATGTTGTAGTATTAGCTTTATTCATGTTGTTTCTAGCTTTTGTTATTTGTCACCATATGCATGTTTAGGTGACCACACTATTTTGTTGATGTTAGTGTTCCTTGCTTGTATGCTCTGCACTTGCTTTCCTACTAGTTGTCATGTTTTATTCATTGTTATTTTTCCTTTTCATTACTATGTTGATTTGCTTCACTTGAGCTGAGGGTCTTTCGGGAACAAACTCTCTACCTCCACCGGTCAGTGGTAAGGCATGCATTCACTCTACCCTCCCTCACAAGACCTCACTTTGTGGAATTTCACTGGGTATGTTGTTGTTGCTGTTGTAATTGCAATGGTTGCCACTCAATTACACAAATTAAGCACAAGATTGAATAAAATAATGCAAGACCCATCTAATGTAAATCAAGGAGAATTCAGTTACATCTTTAATCCATGTTTGCTTTCATTAAATTCCTATTATTATACAACTTGGCTCATGGAATAGCACAGGAACAACATAATACATATGTATTACAAATCTAAGAGAAATAGGAAGAGAAAAGGAAGATCTTAGGGTTGATTCCTTTGAATCATCAATCATCCTGCTCCTTGTGTTTTTCTTGGCTCATTCCAAGCTCCTAAATCGGCCTCCTTTTGTTCTTTCCATAAACCCTTGTTAGAAGAAATGACAAAATTTCTGAATTCACGCTCATTTTCAGTTATGTGATTGTAGTAAGCTTATGAACGACTTCCGCTAGAAAAGATATGGATATGCTCATCTAAAATTTCAAGTCGCTAATAGAGAAAATGTTCTTGAATTCACACGAAATATATGTGTTTTGCTTTGCAAGTATTTTAATGCAATAATGATATGATTTAACTTTTATATATATATATATATTGTCGAATTGGTTTAACTTCATTTTCATTTATTCATCTTTTTGATGATCTTGTCTTTTATCTTTTTCGAAGTCTATTAGTCCTTTAGATACATACTCCACTGAACCTGAGGGAGGGGAGTTGAAGGGTTGATTGGTTCTTTTCGGTAGACTCATTTTCTGTCATCTTGAGATGCTAAGCTATATCTGCTCATCTAAGGTGACAGTCATTAATATACACACTGTAGTGTCTCCCCTTCTTTTCTACTCACTGAATTCTAGTATTATACAAATTGAGGCTAATGAAAGCTGAATATTGTTTCTATGAAGGATGGATGCTTGCTGGATGTTGGTCATCACATCCTCTATTCTCCACTTCCATGCCGAGTTCCTTTCCCTGCATTTAAGAGTTTTCGCTTGTGTGTTTCACAGTATGATGAGAAAGAAAGACAGTTGCTAAGAAATTTGTGTTTTACTATTGGAGCCAAATTTGTTGAGAAATTAACTAAAAAGGTCACACATTTGTTGTGTAAATTTACCGATGGCCCGAAATATGAGGCGGCATGTAAGTGGGGAATACAACCAGTCACTTGTGAGTGGATTTATGAGTGTATCAAGCAGGTTAGTGCAGTCCTTTTGTACTCCTTTCTTCTTTTCCGTTCTTTATAGCTTCATGATATGCTTCTTGTTATGGTTGTTTCTGGAGCAGAACAAAATTGTTTCTGCAGATCCATTTTGTCCTAAAGAAGTCACCTCTGAAGATCAAGAAGCTGGGGCGTGCACGGTGAGCCAGTTCCCCACACAAGCTTTTGGGATGATATCTGGTGATACCGCTTCCCAGCCTCAAACCCAGCCCCAAGAACTTGTAAATGTGAGAACTGAAGCTTTTGCTGGTAGAAGTACTGCAAAGGAAGAAAAGAAGTCAAGCAGATGGAATAAGAAGGCTAGGCTCTTGGTGGTTGAAGAACCCAAATGTTCATTGTCCTGCTCACCAAAAGAAAGTAATGCATTCTGTGGGGCAAGTCCCCCAGAAAAGAACCTGACAGGAAGTATTAATGAAGGTTCTTCTGCAGTTCCTGATGTAGCTGCTGCTATAGAGGACTTATTGGAGCAAACAAGCAAGGTAATTTATGAGAAACAAAGTATCTTTATTTTTTTTTTCTTGGGGAAAGTCTGGCTCTTGATTTGTGAATAATTTTTTCAATGGCTTCTGACATTAGATCCACGATCAAAAGTCTCCATCGAGAAGCGATTGTGATAAAGAAGTATCCTTTTACCAAGTGCCTTCTTTCTTTCTTTCAACTTTACTCTTGACATATGCAAAGTTTGAGTCCTTTGACTCTCAAGCAGCTTTTTACATCTGGTTGTAACAATCTTGATCAAGGTCATGGAGATCATCATGCTACACTTGGATTGTCTAACCACTGGACAAACAGGTGACCAGTTTTCCATGCTTTTAGTCAAGTTTGGTGCTGTCTCATATCTTTGCTCTTCACTCTCTCATCTTACTGCTGCTGCAGTTGGCACCCATGACCCATCACCTTTTGCTCTTCACCTAAGAGTTTGACAAATTATGGCTAGAAATAAGTTTCACTCTGATAGTTGCATAGAAATGTCCACATTCTTAATGTAATGTATTGGTAAGGTGATAGCTAATACCTCCACTAACTAATGCATTTTCATTCTCTTAATATGATTGTCTGTTTAGAAATAGTTACAGTTCGAGACTGAAATACCTTGGTTGATAGAGCTATTACCTGCCAGGATTCCAAATACATTTACGTTGAGCAATAGGGGCATCCCATCTATTGATTTCTAAGCCATGGTTGTGTACATTGCCTTACATTGTAAAACATTATCATCAGTGTAGGAAGTGAAGCCTGTTGGTAAACAGTTAGATATTTTTCCATACACAAAAGACATCCTATCCAACAGTTCATAGATTTCTGACAAACCCTTTCTAGTGCTCTGCCTTTGGTTTCGAATGTGCTGGTTTGGTGTAGATTTTCTTGTATTTGTGCAGCCATGTATCCGTTGTTGATTGAGAGGTGAGTGTTATTACTTTTTCCTTCAGGTTTGAGAAAGAGGATGAAACCCAGAGTCATTCAGGAGATGCAACTGCAAATGTGTACGACCACTTTAGTGAAACACAGACAGACTCTCAGGTTTGAGATTTTTTTAATCATATCAAACTTTTACAGATGCTCTTCTCAACTGAACTTTTATTCTCTTTTAGACGTTGGCTGCTGTTGATCTGTGTTTGAGTTTCATTTATTGTTCACTCTTTTTCTTATTACTATGGTTGTGATGTCTTCATATTTTACATCATGTCACAATTGTAGCTGTGTATTCTTCGTCGCAGGTTGTTGGATATGCAGAGGATTTGTCTGGAAGACAAATGATTATTGATAGAGTACGAACAAGGAGTTCTGGATTGACTTGACCTGGGATTTTAGCGTCTTTGCAGGGTAGATCACTTTCAAATCTTGGTTATTAGTTGATGGTGTTTCTGAGCTCTTCTTGCCACAGAAGTACAATAGAATCAAAGCCGAAGCAGTGGTAGCCAATCTTCTCTAAGCCAAGATTCGATCATCAAAACGAAAAAAAAAGCATTTCTTTCCCACACCATGATGGCTCTTGACATCCCTGTCCGTAGAGTGCTGCTTCACGAGTGCATTAAGTGAAACATTCCTTTATATACGTTGGTTTTTTTTCTTAACGTGTGTATTTTATGTACAAAATCTGCAATATGGGAATGTAATTAGGTCAAGTAATGGTTTAAAACTTTTCCAGTTGTCTATTTGTACTCATTTTGTAAACAACCAACAAGGGAGGTATTCGTATCTCAAAGTTCACATATCATTCACATGAAGAGCAAGCTCTTCGCTAATTGATGCGACGATGACATAGAGAAGAAAGTAATGGCTCGTATTAACTGTGTCAATCCAAAAGTTGGTGCGTTTTGATTTTGTCTAAGAGACAAATGTAACGCAATTGTCCTCACTTACAATAAAGAAAATCTAGGTGTATTTTACTTGAATTGTAGTGATAAGAACAAAACAAATGGAGGAGAAACGATTATTACGAAAGAATGTGAATTCATGAGATTTATTCGTTATTAACTAGAGATCTTAAGTTTGAAGAAATTTTAGTAGAAAATACTTTTCTGATTCCTTCAGTAGGTCTTACATGACAAAAAATGAATTAACGGAGCAATTGTCTTTCACATAATGAAGAATTATATTTTCACTTTAAAAAGGGGGAGAGGGGAGGGACGGGACAGGTCACAGGAGTTACGCACTTTCCTTTGGTCGGTGGAGGCATGGAGGGGAAAAGTAAAACGCTTTTCGATATTTTTGACGTGAGACATAAATTTATTAAAATTATAATAAATAGTAGATATGAGCTCATAACTTTAAAAATACAATAAGTTCAACACTAAAAACCTTAAAGATTAAACTCATACTCTCGTAAAATTAAAATCTTAAATCCGCCTCTGCAAATAACAGTAATAGTCAAGTTTACAAACAAAGCAATATCAAGTTATGGTGCATGGATGAAATGAACAGTATGCTGAATCTTGACGAATCCTCTAACTGCAATAACCGACCCTCCAAAAAAGTAAAATATATTTTTTAAAAGTATGTAACACTTTATTCTTCACGAGGAGCCTTCAAGTGAAAAATTAATTGGTATTTCACTATCTACTTGTCTAAATCTTTCTTATTGTTAATACTAGTATATTAAGCTAACGTACCATATTAGTGGTCCTTCCTACCCAAATTAATGCCTTTTATTTCTCATATTATTTGAATGACCTGATACTATAAAAAAAGTATTTATGTATTCAATAATTATACAATATCTTCACATACATGATTATTACTAAATGATAATGAATTACTAATTTTATATGTTCACATTTATGTGTCATTTAATTAACCATAATAGGTTAATGGTTTCTTCATCCAAAATCAAGCCGTTAAGACTCGAGACTTGGTTACATTAATGTATATGGCAAAAGGGTTACCAAAATTGGACTACTCATTCCTTTGTTGGAATCCTACCAAACAACTGAGGTGGCTTCATGTTTGGTCCAATAAGTTGAGAACAGGCTGTTTGGGGACCCAATGAGAAACTTGTTTTCATCAACTTCTAATTTTGTTTTAGTCCAAGTAGCCGTTGCACCACCCTAGCCTCCTTAATTACTACTTCATCCGTCCGTTCATCTTTACTTGTCCAGAAATGTTCAATATTATTTATCTAATTTACAAAATCAATGAATAGTTTATCATTTTATATTTATTTTATCCTTATTATTAAAAACTATTCATTTTTCAATGTTTAGATAACTGATACTAAATTTAATAGAGGTAATTTGGTAAAATTACCCTTATCATTTACTGTTTCTTAATTTCTGTGTCAAGTTAATAGTGAACAACTATTATTAGACAGAGAAAATACTTCCTCTTGGTTTTTTACTTGTCCATCCTAACTTGACACATTTTTAAAGAAATACTCGCTCATTTTTTAATTATATGTCGTCCTTATTAAGAATAAATATTTTTTAATACTTGTCATTTTACAAAATCAATACATAAATAATATTATTCTTTCTATTTTGCGCTCAATAGTTAATTATCCTTGGAAGTATGAATTTGACCAACATAAAAAAACTAAATGAATAATTCATGTTCATTGGCCAATTTAATTAATCAAAATAAATTAATTTATGTTCATTTATTGAAAAATTAGTTTCAGGAGAACACCAAATAAAGATACAACGATAAATTTACCTAATTTTTTAAAAGATGTGAAATCTACAATGGTGACATATAAATAGGAAGAGAGGGAGTACTAATAAATGATATAAACAATTTTACTATTCTAGTCTTTAAATATATTCTCTTAGTTCATGTTTACTTGTTTATATTTGACTTGCCACAGTCTTTAAAATGTAATAAATAGAAAAATAATTTTATTATATCATCCCTAATTATTACGAGACATCTAAACGCTGAGAAAAGAATAATTCTTAATAATAAGGGTAAAATGTATAAAATGGTGCACTTTTAAAATAGTGAATAGTAAAACTAGATGAAATATGACTATAGCTAATAATAAGGATAAAGCAAAATCAACGAAGAAAGTATATAATATTGTCCTTTTAATTAGTTGTATTATTATTTTTATAGCATAGTTTTTGTCGCAAGAAATCCGTGCTCCTTTTCACCGCCAACGCTCCTCTTTCCTAAACTACACTTCCCCATAATTCCAATTTGTACTTCACATATCTACCCCTTTTATATTATGGATTTAATATATATATATCTTTCTTCCTTTGAGTTCGTATGCAATCTTTTTGGACATAATATATAAATGTACCTTTTAATTTGGTATTAATTGGTGTTTACATTTTTTAATTTTGTATATATATAAATAAATATTTAAATGTGTATTTAATTAAATTCCATGGGTGGACTGACTTTTACATCATGAGAACAAAAAAAAAATGTTACTGATTTATTACTTTTGGGTTATTGAATTAATGAGTTTTTAATGGTTTTATTAAAAATAATAATTGGGTTATCGATATTTTAATGTTGGGTTATTGGATAAATCGATAGCCTATTAAGACTGTAATATTTTACTACTTTATCAATATATAAATATTATATATTAACCTCAATACCTTACTAGTTACTGCATTTACTCTTTAGCCTTTAATTCACATTTTACAATGACTGACTTTGAGTTCACAACTTCACATTATATAAAATGTCAAAACCTAAAGTAAGAACCATATTTTCTTAATTTCTCTTTGTGTTATACTTGCATAACTTTTCAATACTTTTCATGTTAGTTATTGTTGTTTCTATTTTATGAGCATTTATAAAGTTACATTATTGTCTTATCGCGTCAAATTGTTTGAGAAGTTATATATTTGTTTTATAAGCATTTTCTTATTGGGTTAATGGAAAATCAAACTGTTAAAGATCAAAATTGATAAAAAATATTTTATTAATTTAGCGTATTTAAAGATAAAAAATGATAAACACCCTATTTTACATTATTTCCTTCTTTTAGTCATTATTGTGTCTAATATACACTTCTTCCTTGCTTAACCACTTCTTCTTGAAAATTATATCACATGTATCTATTAAAGCATGACATGTGTCATAACTCAATATGAAAATATATACATATACTTAAGCTAAACTCGATTAAACATAAAGTGGTATATGTATTTAAACACACTCCACAAACATTTGGTGGGTAAAGATTTTCTATATTAGGGTGTTTAATTGGCGATAAACTATGGGATAAACTATATTTTAAGCATATATTATATGAGGAAGTTAAGACTATTATGGAGTTTAATAAAGAGAGAAACGATCTTTTTAAGCAATAAAAAGTACTCTTAAAATATGCTGTCTTTAAAATACTTTGACATTTTTTTATGATTACGAGAGCATATTATCTAAGGTAAAATGAGAAACTTAATACGATATCATTGATTACCAAAATATAAATTTATGAATTACTCTTTAAGAATTACAAATAGACCAGTGAGCCAAATTATCATAATTTATCATTATAGAAATATGAAATTTTCAGTTTTAACAATTTCACTATTTCATATGTCTTAATTTACATGATACAATTGAAATTTCTAGAATCAGTTTTTTTTTTTTAATCAAAATTTCTTCATGTGTTTGCCTTTAAAACATTTTAAGTAGTAATATCGTCTGCCTTTAAAACATTTTAAGTAGTAATATCGTGATGTATGATACTCAGAGGCGAATCCAGGATTTCAAGAAAATGTTTTAAGTAGTAATATCGTGATGTATGGTACTCAGAGGAGAATCCAGGATTTCAAGAAAACGGGTGCACCATTGCTTTAGAATTTCATTTATTTTTTTTGAAAAAACGAGTGTAATTAGTTACTAAATTTTTTTGAAGTGAATTGTGACTGGCTGGGATTGAACTCAGGACCTCGGTGTTAAAATCTAGCTATCAAATCAGTGAACCATCCATCAACTTTAAGAACGGGTTCAACAAGTTTTTATTTAATATGTTCTTTAATAATTATACAAGTAATATATCGAGTTTAGTCGGAGGACCACGGGTTCGGGTGACCCAATTTTTACACATAAATTCGCCACTGATGATACTCCCTCCGTCCCATTTTATATGTTATCTTTTTCTATAAATAGTTGGTCCATAATACTTGTCATTTCATAAAATCAATGCATAAATTAACATATTGTCCTTTTTTACCCTTGTGAGTTATTAGCATTGAAAACATACATTTGACCAACTTATAAGTAAGTGATTCATGTTCATTGGTTAAATTAAATAATCAAAATAAATTAATTCATATTCATTGATTGAAAACTTGAATTTCAAAAAAATTAAATAAGGGTAGAAGGATAAAGTTACATAATTTTTTAATGCAAGTACAAAGTAAAAATGTGACATATAAAATAGGACGGAGGGAGTACCTTTTATATAATTTTATTTCAAAAAACTTAAAGTTCTTACGTCTAAATTCACAATCACGTTTAAAAGTTTGTATCTTCAAATTTTAATAATGTCATATAAATTAGGACACGATAAAAAAATATTCAACTAATGGTTTCCTTTTAATTCCCACAAAAATCATAACGTCTCTCTGATATACTAATATTTTCTTTCTATATCTATAACGTCTCTCTTTATAAAATCTCACCATTTCGGCTTTTTATTAAAAGCTCCATCTTTTTACTATTCCTCTCTCACCATCTTCTTCTTCTTCATCTTCATCTCTCTCTGTTTCATATACAAAAGAAAAGAAAAGAAAAGAAGCTATGCTTCAATCAAAGCAAAAAAGCTTTCCACTTTCATCAATGGCATCACCAGCCTACACAACTCCATTGTTATCCGAA
>JAJOOO010006155.1:0-21177 GCA_029582685.1 Solanum piurae
TTGTATAAATCGTTGACAAAAATATTTGTATATCAAAAATCGCACTCTCTTTTGCTTTATACAAACATAAATTATACATTATACAAACATAAATTATATATTATATTTGTATAATCTGTGTTTGTATAAAACGAGAAAGAGAGAAAGGCAAAAGAGAACAGCGCAAGGAAATATTTGTATTGTATAATTATAAGTGTATAAGACGAATATATATATGTATTTGCATGTGTATATACAATTTTCTCTAACTTTATACAAACAAAAACGCAATTTATACAATTATGTTGTATAAAGCGAGAGAGGGGAGCACAGAGGGAGCGAGCGAGAAAGGGAGAGTGGCGAGCGAGAATTTGGAGGGAGAGAGGCGACTGGCAAACGTTTGCTACGGGGCACAATTAAATCAAACAGTAGCTACTCCATTTTTATATTATAAGTTTGTCATTCTGTACAATTATCCTTTTTTTTAAGTAAGACAATTTTTATAATTGGGATAAAAATTAGGTAAGACAATTCTCAATAAAATTCAAAGCTTGGAAAATGATAGTATTTTTTTTATCTACTTCACAAGTTAGACATTTACGATTTTCCATGCTTTAACTTGAAGAAGAGTATCATAAGATAATGTACGATGGTAAATAGTAGATATTTTATAAAGTTATATATATATATATATTTAGGAGACTATTATCTTGGTTAGCAAGATATGAGATTTATTTGGCACTTGGAAAGTTTAGTTAAGTTAGACTCAAAAGATTGAGTCCTAATAAAATTTAATGATATTTTTTAGCTAAACTATTTATGATAAGAATATTTTTGGATCAAATTATTAATTAAGAGTATTTGTTTATTTATTTTTGAAAATTTTGCATAGTTCAAAAGCATTTTTGTCAATCTAAAAATAAGAAAAACTGATTTTTTTTTTTTAGTGTGTGGGGTGGAGGTGGGGGATTAAATGCGGTGGGACGTGGCCTATGGCTTCACCATCTACACACTAAGAATAAGATAGTAATAGACAAACGCCATACTACCACAAACTGCCCTCTCTCAAACTTCAACCGGAAAATTGAATATTGCTTTATCAGTTTCATTTTATATAATTTTAAATAATATTTTGTTAACATTTAAGAAAAATTAAAACTAGCATCATACTGTTATATATTCTTAATAATATGCTTGATATTATAAAAACATTATGGCGTGTTTAAGCTTACGAACTCTTAACATATACTAAATATTTTCTTTAATCTTTTTAAATTTTGTATAATATTCAGATAGAGCAGACCATTATATTACAAGTGAATTCACGTGAAATAAGTAGCTTTTGGTCACATCCTCTATATGTATAAGTATTTTACCATACACTCAATTATTGTATATTAATTTGAGTTCATTGTAAAAATTCATAAACTTTATATTCTGATTATCCGTCTCTATAATTATATACCATTATATAAAGGAAAAATTACCTAAATACACATCTTATTTTACCATAATCTGTAAAATTTCTTACCATTTTTTTTTAAAAAAAAAATCCAAGGATACATCACTCTCCTCTCGCTGATACATCACAATCCCCCTCTCGGATACATCCCTCCCCTCTCTGATACATCCCTCACCTATGTATCGGAATGTCTGCTGATGTATCTGGATGTCCTATCCCCTCTCTGATACATCTCTCCCCTCTCGGATACATCCCTTATCTATGTATCCGCCAGTAATGTATCTGGAAGTCCAGTGATGTATCCAGAAGTCTAGTGATGTATCCGAAATCCATAAATTTTAAGGATCTTTTGTAATTTGAAAAATAATAATAGAAAAATAAAGTAATAAGCTCTTAACACTATGAGATTCACGTAAATCACATATATATATATATAAAAGAGAACCTTAGGTCAGTCTACGTGGCGCCACCACAAACCAGAATTCCATTTTAATTTATTTATTTACAAAACTAGCCTTCCCCTTTCATGAAAAGTTGGGACTTTTATGAAAAGTTGCGACTTTAATGAAGAGTTTTGCGACTTTTATGAGAAGTTGTGTCTTTTATGAAAGGTTGTGACATTTCCGAAGGGTTGCAACTTTTCCAAATAGTTGTAACCTTTCCGATAAGGCACAATAAATATTGGTTCACACTACCCTTTGTTGTCTATAAATAAAGAAATTTCCTATCTCATTTTAAAACAACGAAAATTCTGAACCTATTCTTCTTCTTCTTCTTCTTCTTCTTCTTCTTCTTCTTCTTCACAATTAAATATTTGTGTACTTTGCTTATGTTGAGTGGCTCGCTGACACCATTGCTTATGTTACAAATCCTGATATGTAGTTTTAAAGTCATTAATTTATGCTTATGTTATTAATGATAAATGATAAGATGTAATAATTTTCATTTTCCTTTACATTATTAATGTTTGTTACTACGCAATCTTGTATGTAAGATACTATAGTTTTTTAGTTTTAATGACTAATATGTTTTAAGTATTATTTTATAAATTCCATGATAGGAAATTCCTGCGCGAAGCGCTGATAATTTTACTAGTTTAAAATAAAGTAAAAGAAAAGATAACAAAGTGGAGAAACCAAAAAAATGTGAGACACAAAAAGGAAGGAAAGCAATTGAGAGCACATAACATATACAACAAACACTAAAACAAACACACACTTGAGATAGATTTATATTTGAACATATTTCTTTATGGGGGAAAAGAAAGAAGAGGTACCAATGGAGAAAAATGAAGAGGGGGGTTGGGTTGTGGTGAAACCAAAGCCCAACAAGAAATTTGGAGGAAAAGCCATTGATTGGTTAGAGAAAGTAATTGTCAAATTAATGTACAAAAGCAATGCCCCTAATTGCCCTTTTTTGTCTGGTAACTTTGCACCTATTGATGAAGAAACACCTCCTTGTAAGGACCTTCCTGTCAAAGGCTACTTGCCTGTAAGTAGCTATCACTTCCCCTCATTTACATTTTCTCTATCTCAATTTTAACTTATATACATCGATAGTTCGATATAGTATAAATAATTTTTGCTTTACTAGTGTATCCTTAACATATTAAAATATATAGCACACTTATTTTTAATGTTTTAGCATGTGGTTTGTAGGCCTCTTATACTTTGTGTTACTACTAATAACTTGAATTCACCTACCGTGAATAGTTACTTGTAGCTATTTCATCAAGGTGATTGTGGTAGATTTTTTTTATTTTTTTTACAATATTGTTAGTTATGTTGTATAGATTGTTTGAGTTAGTTAATTTAAAGTAGTTGAGATGTATTGAGTTTGATAAATATTTTTCAGTGTTAAAAAATGTAAAATTCTTCTATTTTGAATAATTCAAGAGAAAAATTGAATTACTTTTTGTTTTGTTTTGGAGCAGCCACTAGTAAGAATGATAACTTTCAATTATTTTACTAGTTGGAGGACATGTTTGAGCCAAAAACGTAATAATGAATACATTTTCGAACCAAACACTTAAATGAAAGATAATGTTTTTTATCTTTTCCTTATTTTTATATGGTAACAAAAAGATGAAACTTCACCAAGCGAGTATGTGTCCATAATAAAAGCCAATAATTCTTAATATTTGGAAATAGCTGGACTAACTAATTAATTGTAGAGAAATCTAAAATAAAATCTTTAAATTGTGGAAGAATAATGGTTTATAAAAGCCTTATTAGTTCAAAATAAGAAATAATTATATATTTTTGTCACTCTGAACAGTATTTAATTGGATCTTTTTATTTTAAAAATTAATTTATTCAATCCTGGATAAATGAAATTTGATACTCTATTCGAGACCAATAAAAAAAAAAAAAATTAAAAAAGAAGAAGAAGAAAAAGGAATTGTAAAGAAGTTTTAAAAGATTAATTAGAAATAGATTCAACACTCATTAGTAAGCGTAATTTTGATTATTATTGTTTTTAGTTTCTTAAAAAGTAGTGTAATTTATTTTGAAACAAATTACAAAAGCTAGAAAATCAAGGGAATAGAGGGAGTAATTATATTAAGAAGAAAACAAAATAAAAGAAAAGCTAAAATAATGGTGACATAGAAAGACACGTCACTCTTCCTGAATTCCATCAATTATCGACATGTGGCAGCACTCACATCAGTATCTCCACCAGCTTAACGGTATCCATCGGAGATAATAAAATTCCTCACATGAATAGTTTACGAGTCTCTCCACTTTGTCGCTTTTCAAAAATTAATTTGACAAATTTTCAAAATTAAATTAGGCTATATGAATTTGATATTTTAAATAAATAATTTAGATATTCAAAAACTATATAAAAAATACTATAAATTACATTCCCTAGAATTATTACGTTTTAAAATAATACATATTTAAGTGAATTACTTAAAAAAAGTTAAATTAAAGTTATTAAATTTTTGAACCTATAAGTTAATATCGAGAGGAATGGTTTTCTACCGTTATATAAATATTTTTTGATTTATATTTTTTATAAGAAATATTAATTTTTGTATATATTTTTTTATTTTACATGTAAAACATCTTTAATTTTTTCCCCTATACATTGTACAAAAGTTATTTTCTTCTATTGAAATTGCAGTCTCATTTCCCATTATTACCTAACTTGTCCTAAATAATACTTCCTCAATTTATTTTAATCTATCCACTATTTCGATAATATATTTTTCACTCTTAACATATTAAGAATGAGAGAATTATTTTTTTCCATGTTTTACCTTTAACATTAATTATTTATTCTTTAAATCATTTCCAAATATCAATTAATAAAAATAATGTGATAAAATAATTATAATAATTTTTTTTTTTTAATAGATATATCAAGTTCAAATATAACAAATCGGAGCAAGTATTTATCTTATCCAATTATAAATATGATAAAGAGTGTAGGAGCAAACAAGCCATGCACTACTATTTTCCCCTGTCCCTTTATATAGTAAGCACAAAAAAATTGATGTAGAGAGAAAGAGAGAGAAAATGGGGATGAAAGAAGAAAATGGAGTGGCGAGAATTGAAGGAGGAGTAGTGGTGGTTGATCCAAAGCCACAAAATGGAGTCGCTGCAAAAGCGATAGACTGGGTAGAATGGGCGATTATCAAATTGATGAACGATTCAACCAAGCCACTCCCCTTTCTTCAGGGCAATTTTGCACCTACTGATGAAACTCCTCCACTTAAAGACCTTCCCGTTATAGGCCATATTCCGGTCAGTTCACTTCAATTTTTTCCGAACAATATGAGGATTGTGATAAAATATTGTTGGTGATAGTTTAGATAGAAAACATATAAACTTGATAGTTAAGTTAGGAAACTCGCATTTATTTTTATTTTTTGATAATTTAGGTGTGTTTTTGATTATTTTTGCTAATAATAAAGAAATGAAACTTGTGGTGTAGAACTCCCTATTTTATTTTTCTATGTTATACAACTTTTGAAATTTGTGGCGTTTAAGTATGTCAAAATATTTGTGTGATTATAAATACTTGTAAGGGGAAATGAGGATTGTGAAGTTAATTGTTCTCAAATTGAGACCAAATATTCTTGTGTAATAGACTGGGTTATATGCATAGTTAGGGACTGAATTTTGTAACTGTATTCTGTGTGCTTTTAAGAGTTCAGTTCATAACTCATTGGATGATGATAAAAAGGACCAGTTTGATATGTGATTGTAAGTACGGGAGAGGGCAATAACTTTAGCTGTATCAATGAATCAATTGATATTGATCTTCCCTGAGGAAGGAGATGTTAGATGATTAACAAACAAGCAAACTTCATAAAAATACTAATCATTTGATATTTTGTTCTTGCTGTTTTTTCTTGACTTCCTTTAACCCCCATAATACTTTCATGTTTGCTGCATGGGAACTGATTGGGGATGGAACATATTTATTATCCGTTCTTTCCTTAATCTCTAGTATAAAGGAGAACATATCGGATGTAACTTAAGTTTTTAAGGTCTTCCTTTTATGATCACTTCGTCTAGTTGTCTTCGAAGATATCTAATCCATTATGAACTTTGTATGACAGGAGTGCCTGAATGGTGAGTTTGTTAGGGTTGGTCCAAATCCTAAATTTGCTCCAGTTGCTGGATATCATTGGTATTTTCTTCTCTTCATAACCTATTTTTATCCCTGACTATTATCGTTCCTTCAATTCTTCCCCTTTCCTACACCAAAACAAATACAATCCCTGAGGTTACATAACAAAAAACATTCATCATTCTTGTTCATTCTTTGTTAATAAAGAGATTCTGTTTAGAATTGCCAGTATTAAACTCAGCCTTACTTCCGCTCTATGCAGGTTTGATGGAGATGGGTACGTATCTTGCAGTCTTGACTTTTCAATTTAGAGAAAACATCAAATTTGCCAGAACTATTTTGAAAAGAGTGCCACTTGTGTTAAACTCTTTCACTCATTTTGAGCTACAACGGTGTCTTCATTTTGCTGAAACTGGATTAGATTATTGCATTTCATGTGATTAATCGACTATCTGGTTTAGATAATGAGGCTAGGAATTGACAAGTGATAATCTTTTAATGTTTGAAGAGAACACTCATGCTGTTGTACTCGTTTCTTAACTGATCACTTCCTATGGCTTATCAACCTTATGTGGCTCTTTAAACTTTTAACTCAATTTTACTATGTTAGTTTACCAATTCAGATTTGGTACATATGGATATGCTTGTATCTAGATATTCAGAGTAAAAATAATTGATGATTGGGACCTTTCTTAATATCAGGGCCAACTTTAATTTGTTCATTTTCTTGTCTATCTACTCTGTCTGGTAGTTAAGAGACAGCACACCACGCAAACGACTTATTTTGTGAATCGTCTTATGGTGCAGCATTAAGTGATCAGTCATGCTTTATTAGTTAAATTTTCTTATTTGCCTTTTAACAATGACAACAAAATCGTTTGGTGCTTAGTTGCGCGGACTCTTCACTTTTGATGCCTCACCCGTGTCGGATTCTCCAAAAATACACTACTTTTGGCGAATCCGACACGCACCCATTGACATTTTTGAAGAATCCGAGCAACATAGGTTTGGTGTATCTACATTTCTACGTTTCATGCTGCTTTTGATAGGTAGAGGAGCATATGTGAAGGTGAAGGTAAAAAATCCTCGTTATTGTCTGACATCAGAGAAAACTGCTACCTTGATTAACTTTGTTTTTCCTTCAGCATGATTCATGGCTTGCAAATTAAGGATGGAAAAGCAACGTATGTCTCACGTTTTGTGAGGACATCACGTCTTAAGCAAGAAGAGTTCTTTGGAGGAGCTAAGTTTATGAAGGTGACCATTTGTTTAAAGTTCTTACTCTCAGATTTCTTTGTCTTGTCAATCTTTTATTGTATGGAAATTCAAACAATAAACTATTTGAGGTTTTTTGAGCTTAATGTGATCTTCTGTCTGTCTTTTTTAAGAAGACATTGAGCGTGCTCTCGTATTATCTAGAAATTTAGCATAAATTGTTCACTAAGTATTTGGAATATTAACATGTGGCGTTCTGCTGTTGTATGACGTAATTTGCTATCCTCATCTTTATCATATAATGACCATTACCAAAAGTAAGGAAATGAAGGGATAAAAGGATGCCCTCAGTTGCCTGTGGTAAACAATGCTTTGGTTCGAGTGTGGTCATCTACTTTTTCCTTTATTTCGGGCACACATTTAGCTGAAAAAAACGCTTTGCCAGTCTCCGGTCCTGTACTATGCGATTATTTTATTGCATTTTTATTTGGTTAATCTTTGTTATCTGGTAGCTTACTAGGACCTCAAAATTATCGCATTTTGTTGCTCCTGTTTCCAGTTAGATTTAACCTCCCCATGTTAATTATTTGTCTCCAATTCTTTGTTCTGAATGTGAGAGAACAAATAATCTTCAAGTACTCAGTGGCTTCTGTTGAGTTATATAATCATCCCATATGGTTTATGTATAGGCTACCAGAGGGGTTTATTAATGTCTTAGTATACTCCACCTGTTTTGTAAGGTTTTAGGTTGGTGAGTATCAGCGATTGTTGTGTTTTATTGATGTTTCAAGTTTAGAAAGCAATTTTTTTTTTCCCAATAAGTTCCTGTTAGATGATCAGAAAGCAAAGTAGGAGCATTGGGGGAAGAGAAGCTGGTCAAAATTTGATGATTATTTTGATTGCTCTCCCAGATGAAGGGATCATCATTTGTGTACTCAGCTTAGGAGATGGAATGACTGGAAAGAAACAACTATTACCATTCTGTCTTCACATTAGTACCAGTGTTATCAAAAGCGGGACGCGAAAAAAAGCTCTAAGGTTCATTGGGGTTTTAAGTGCAAATAAAGAGTGGACTTCAATTAAAAATGGTGCAAATGGAGAAAAAAATACATATTTACATGTTTAGTCCAAGACTAATAATTATAAGCATGAATAACAAATATATAGACAAAGAAATTGATTTTTTTTACGATAAAATGAAATATCAATAATTTAGTGTTTCCTAAGCAAAGAATGCTCATTCGCAAGGAAAAATCTGTCTTAGAGCCTTGATGATGACACTGAAGGGTACATCAAGCGAGGAGTTTGAGCCTAGCTTTAGGCACACCTTTGACAACATATTGGGTGACCTACTCATATTTCTTGGTCTACTTGTTCTTATTTGAACCTGTTGTTATGAGTGGTAAAACATTACAGAATGGTTCTAAATATCCAATCACTTACCCGGATTCACCTCATAGCTAGCTACTTTCAGATATTAGATGCATTCTTATTCAATGTTAAGCCATTAATTTTGTAGTCCTCAACTTAATGGCATTACTGTGTCAAGGAGCCATTCCTTTGTATATTATTTAGTCTTTACTATTGTATTTGCAGATTGGAGATCTTAAAGGGCTGTTCGGGTTGTTCTCAGTATATACTTACATGCTCAGGGAAAAGCTGAAAGTTTTGGACACTTCCTATGGAAATGGCACAGGTAGGACAGAAAGGTTTGAGGATGTATGATGTTTTTATCTTGATGGTACCTTTGCAACAACTTTGTTGTAATAGGAACTAAATCTCTTGAGAATGATATTCATATACGTGTGTTTTGTATACTTTCCCAAGACTTACAGAGAGGAAACAACTTTTTTTTTTTTACCTTCTTTTAGCTAATACAGCTATGATATATCACCACGGGAAGCTTTTGGCTCTTCATGAGGGTGATAAACCATGTAAGTCACTTCTCCATTTGATCTATTAACTGAAAAACTTTAGCTATCTATCATCTAAATGCTTGCTTACCCGAATAACTTGTTAAGGTTCTTTGACATCTTACAGTTAATTACTTTCTTTGGTTTATTCTGTCAGACTGTAACTTCTTAATTCCCTGGATATCATTTTAGATGTATTCAAGCTGCCAAACAGCCATTTGATTGATTTTTGGAAACATTGCTATTTGTTGTTGAAGTTTTTGACTGTGTGCAACTGAAGGACCCAAATATTAGTATACTGTTTTTTCCTTCTCATATCGACAAAATGAAAATTCTGTTCACAGATGTAGTTAAAATTCTGGAGGATGGAGATCTGCAAACGCTTGGCATGCTGGATTACGATAAAAGGTTGCAACATCCCTTTACTGCTCACCCGAAGGTTGACCCTGTAACTGGTAAGAGAACAGTCGTGTGAATCTACTACTAATGATGGAAATAAATGTGACATGCTTTATTGGTTCCAGTCCTTTGTTCATTAATAATGCTACCTAAACTTTTATAAGGAACATTCATACTGTGGCTATCAGCTCATCTCTTCCTTGTATCCTTTCCTTTAGTTGCAAAATCCTCCGAGTTGTTTCTTAAATGAACAGGGTTCTCCTCCCATTTCAGACCCTAACTTTCCGATTGCCATATAGGTCATTACTTGAATGGAGATATAAAAGCCTTTGAAATTCCTGTTTCTACCAACTACCATATTATTATAGAAGTACACTTAACTAATTTGTAGTGGAGATCACAAGAATATTGGAACTAAGGTTGGTTCGGTTCAAGTTATGTAGACTTTATTTGGGTAAGAACTTAGGTGTCCAGGTGCATTTTGTTCAAATGTACAACAAAAGCCAAATACGGATCTAAAATAAAGCTGGGGAGTAAAAGATATGATGATTTATTAAATCGTATATTCTTTTGCAAGTAAAAAGTTTGACTTGAAAATATTTGCATGCAGGGGAAATGTTTACCTTTGGCTACTCACAGACACCACCTTTCGCTACATATAGAGTCATATCCAAGGATGGTGTCATGCAAGATCCAGTTCCAATAACGATACCAGCATCTGTTATGATGCACGATTTTGCTATTACTGAAAATTATGCAATTATGATGGATCTTCCATTGTACTTCAGACCAAAGGTATGCCTCCTTTACAAAAATAAATTCAATTAATTTATTCTTTGAAGAGTTTTGGATTTCCTCTCCTAATGACTATGACAGAAGCTATTCTGGAAGAGAAATTTCTGTCTTGTATAAAAGGTTCTCTTTTCCTCTTTGAGTTATCAGCTATCTTTTGGCTCTTTAGTTTGGAATCCTGTTTTCGGTCTTTTTCTTGAACATGGAACTTGTAGAAGGAAGTTTCAAACTGTTGCCTTATTGGAGTGTGCTAGGAGATGCATTCGAAATAATTTAAGTGTGTAAAACTGATGCACAGTGTTAGACGACGTATCAAAACCAAATTAGTGAAGTAGCATCGTCTTCTTCATAAATTTGAGTCCTTGGAGACAGTGCCGTTGTCTTATAAGCAAAGGGGTTAAGTAAAGTTATGGACAAATGGGGCTAAATGATTTTGACTTTCTTGGGATTGTAAGTAAATTCTGGTGTACAAAGTACAGTTACGTGACTGGATGTTTGAAATACTTATAAATCTAAGATCAATGAAGCCATATTGGAATCAGCAGACTTCTTATTTGTTCATTTTGCTGCTAAAGAGTGCGGAAGTGGCTCGTTCAAATTATACTCTTTATCTATATTGTAAAAGAATAACACATTGCAGCCTATGAGGTGGAGATCAATTAGATGAAGCCAACATTTAGAAAACTAGACATCAAATGTGAAATAATGAATGGAGTATTTCTTTTTACTGTTGGATGATGTAAAGTTAAACGTGAATGCAATAGACTTGGGTATTCAACTCTTCTCTTCAAGTGCCTAACAAATAATCTATGGTTCCTTTAAGTCCAGTATTCATCAGATCAACTTTGAGATGTGCTATCCAAATGCATAAGGATAACTACATGTTGTCTGCATGTTTACACTTGATGCCTTGACAGATGATTGACAGTTAATTTGCTTGGCTCAATCAACCGCTTGAAAGTTCCCTCATGCTTGTTCTCAAAATTAATCATGAAAGTGAGTTCAGATGATTAATGAGCTGCTATGTATTTTTTAGGAAATGGTGAAAAAGAAACAGCTGGCATACAGCTTTGACCCCACAAAGAAGGCTCGTTTTGGAGTTCTTCCACGCTATGCAAAGAACGAATCCCTAATCAAGTGGTTCGAGCTTCCTAACTGCTTCATATTCCACAACGGTATGAATTTTTTAAATTTGATGGTTAACATTTGGTAATCCTCTTATGAAATATCCCCATTAAGCTGGTTACAGAAAATAATTATCACATAGAGCATGTTTATTTCCAGTGATGTTTTACATTTTGTCCTTTGCTTTTTCTGCCATATTCGCCAGTTTTCCTAAGCTGTTGGATGGTTAACATTAGGCATAATACATAAACAGACACTCAAACTTGGCCTCAACTAGCAAGTAAGCACTCCAACTTTGAAAATGCACATCTAGACACCTCAATTGACACGGTGGATTTAAGTTGAGGTGTCTAGATGTGCATCCTCTAAGTTGGAGTGTTTACTGGTCAATTGAGATCAAGCTTGATTAACTTAATTCACTTTTCTCAAACTGGCCTGTGGCTACATTTACCTTAGATGAGACTGTGGGACTTGGGATGACACACGTCAAATTATAAATTTGTGAATAATTGTTCAAGAAAGTTGAGAATTAACCCATAGCAACTTACAGTATAGTGAAATTTGTAAAGGACTGGATTTATCTGCATACAACTTTGAAGAGATGGATGCTTTGGAACCAATGAAGATGGTTTGCACTTCTCAGATCGTCTTGTTAGACATAATGACTACCTGACTTTGAGTAACTTCTCTTATAGTTTGAAAAAACACAAAAATGTTTTATTTCTTACTGGACACCACCATTCATAAACTTCAACGAATCACAAGATATAAATGTTTTAGTCTTACTAACCGATCCAAACTGAGTTTTGTTTCATTGTTTGACCAGCCAATGCTTGGGAGGAGGGAGATGACGTGGTCTTGATCACTTCCCGCCTGCAGAATCCAGATCTAGACGCGATTAAAGGAACTGAAAAAGAAGAACAGCGTGACGGTTTCACAAATGAGTTGTAGGGTAACTCCAACCTGATGATCTGAATTGACTTTCAGTTCTTCCAAGTATCTTGATTTTAGTCGTAATTGTCAGGTATGAGATGAGGTTCAATATGAAGAGTGGTTTAGCATCACAGAAGAAACTGTCAGAGGCTGCTGTTGATTTTCCACGGATCAATGAGAACTACACTGGAAGGTCAGTTGTTACAAAATTTTCATTTTAATTCTGAAATTCCTGCACTACATAAAATATCCAGAATGTGGATTAATTACTGTTGAAATGCTTCATAGGAAGTTAGGAACATCTTCATCCACTGGCTGTCTCTCTTGCTTCATCTTTTATTCACAAGCGTTAAGAGAATGCTTGCCTTAATTTTAGTGATTTGATCATCTCATTTTCATCCCTTATGTGCCTTAATTTTTGTGATTTGATCATATTGTTTTCATTCCTTATGTTATCGTGATGATAGTGACTTTTGCAAAATTTAGGAAGCAACGGTATGTATATGGAACCATTTTAAACAACGTTGCCCAGATCACAGGAGTTGTCAAATTTGATTTGCATGCGGAACCAGAGACTGGAAAAACAAAGCTTGAAGTAGGTGGAAATGTTCCTGGAATTTTCGACCTTGGACCTGGAAGATTTGGCTCAGAGGCAATATTTGTTCCCCGTCAGCCTGGGACTGAATGTGAAGAGGATGACGGCTACTTAATATTGTTTGTACATGATGAGAACACTGGGTACTCCTCTACCACTCTCTTGCATTGCATATACAAAATACACAATTACTATAACTTGGACCTTTCCTCTGTGAGACCAAAAGATTTGACATTGACCGTCTTTAAGTTGAATTTACTTTTTTAAAGCAAATCAAAGTGGGAAAGGGATGTAGATTTCATCCAACTCCTTTCTGCTTCAAGCCTAGCAATAAGTAAAAGAGCATAATAATACAACTCACAATTATGATTTGAAGATTGTGGCATGCCCAAAAAATATTTAAGGTGGTGCCCTGTTAGGCAACCTCCTGCTGAATGTTCTCCAAATTTTTCACAAGTTCATTATCAAAATGAAAGGAAGTTATCATTCGATCAGTCAAACACACTGTAAAATCAAACTAGTTAGGGTTAAGAGTCATATGTATATTCCTCTCTATTTGGGTCCACATTTATTGCAGAAATGGTAAGTGGTTTGTCTTTTTAGGCAATTATGGGTTCTCTAGAATGAGATGGTCCTTTAAATCTCACATTCTTTCCTACTCAGACTTAATATAAGATTAGCAACACTAAGCCTCCTGACTAGTTTGTATCGCTTATATGGGTCATTTACTTCCACTATGTTCTATTAGTACCAATATCTAAAGTTCTATCATCTTGGCATTTTTCGATTAGGCAACCTATGAACAGTTGTTTTTATACAAGCTACCTTCCAAACTAAAAAAAGACTGACTCCAAAAGATTGTAGGTCTTCTAAGTCAATTTCTCTCCATGACATTTTACATCTACCTCGTCCCTTTTAGTGTCTTCGAACACCATAGTGTCAGCACCTACAAATTGGTGCACTTGGAGGTCTATATATGATATGTCCAAACCATTCTACGTATGTGATTTGCACCCTTTTTAACCATTTGATAACTTCGAGTACTCTATATCTTAATATCCACATTTCTGCAACACTTTTCTTGTAGATATATTGTTATTGGGCATTAGGGCCTCGGCATTCACTTCATATTATTAAGTTGTTAGTCACATAAATGTTTAAATGAATTTCCTTTCAATTTGTTACGTATCTTCTATATTGCCTATCACCCTCTAGTGCACGTCCAATTCAACCATCCCAATTTAATTCTACTGGATATATCTTCATCTAATATTTCATTCTCCCTGAAAACTGATTCTAGATGTCTAAATTCACCAATTATGTATCACAATCCCAACCGATCTCAGTTCACTTTTGTACTTCTTATGGAGAGTAAACTTGTAATATATGTATTTTTGTCTAACTCTACCCATCCTAAAACCTTGGTCTAGAATTTTTGTCCAAAGTTACAACTAAATCACTTAAAAGTTGTCAATTAACATGATAGCATCTACAGCTCCCATACCTTATCATGTTACTATTGATAGTTCGTTCATAACTAAGGGAAATAAGTAAAGGCATAAGGTGGATCCCTCACATAAACTCGCGGTTATAGAATACTCCTTTGTAATTCCTCTTCTCACACTTGTGACTCCCTTATACATAACTTTTATCAACAATATATTTGATATGGATTTTTTCCTTCTCAACACCCACAAAAGGACCTACTCTTGGTACTCTTATCATATTCTCTTCTAAGTCATTGAATAACATGTAGCGATCCATCTTCCCCTACATATTAATTTTCATCAGTTTCCTAAGAAGAAGTATAACCTCTACTGCATATCTACTGTGCATAACTTAAAAATGGTTCTCTATCATCCTTGAATTCCTTAAGATATATACTAAAAAGGAGAATTCTTGGTCGAATAAAATCTCAGTCCTAGATTGGAGAATGACCAATGTAATGCCTTTCCTTTCAGCGGTATAATTGTGTTCATTATTTTGTACTAGAAACTTGAAATATTGTCTGACCTCTGGTGTACATTATGCAGAAAGTCATCAGTGAATGTAATTGATGCGAAAACAATGTCAGCTGAACCTGTGGCAGTTGTTGAATTACCCAAAAGAGTTCCATTTGGATTCCATGCCTTCTTTGTCACAGAGGTGAGTTAAGCTAACATTCTTTTGACATATATGAAACGGTTAAACATGTGATCTCATTCAACTTTCTGTAGAGTTGCAATTTGCTGTTTCTCTCTTTTAACATTTTGGTTTAAACTTGGTCTCATTCTCGCAATCCATCGTCCTCTGTACAGGAACAAATTCAAGAGCAAGCCAAAATGTGAGAGATACTTAAGAAGAGTGTATCAGCAAGTCAGTCTACTAACACATGCAACTCTGTTTTCAATTGGCATCATCAATATTATTCTGTGATATATATTGTAATTATATGTTCATAGTACCTGTTATGAGCTGGTGACTACAACATAGTAATAAATGTATGTCAAGTTTTCTGTATGTATCTGCACCTCATTATACATATGATAATGCAACTGCTAAAGTTTCCTGGCCATAAATATTTTTTGCTTTTTTTTCAAAAGAAAAATTCAAAATACTTTTTGGTTTATATCAGTACAGTGATATAACCAATGCAACAACAAAAAAATAGTGTGTTGTGGGCAATGGAATCTTGTGACTGTGTTTACAGCTTGTTTGGATGGTTGTTACCTATTGTATCATATTATGTTGTCAATTTTAAAATAATTTTTATTTTATTTTATTTATTATATGATATTGTTAAATTCATTGTTATGCTAATGAAGAGAAGAGAAGGTCCCATTTTAACAACCGACTTGTTAACTTATTTTTTTCTTTTCATTTTATCTAATTTTATTTTATTATTTACCATATCTTTTTATAATATCTATATTCACAACTCTCTTTTTTATTGTAAGTTTATCTTTCAAATTACTTTTACATGATATTATATAACGGTATAAATATAATTTATTTAAATATTGAATTTATCAAAATAATACAATGCAATATAATTAATTATTTGACTATATACTCAATTATTGTATATTCACTTGTTATTACTATAAAAATTTACAAATTTTATATTCTAAATCTGTCTCTGGTTAAATATCGCTATATAAAATAGAGAGAAAAAAGTAAATAAAATGGAAAAACCAAAAAAATCTCTGTCTAGTAACTTTGCGCCTATTGATGAAGAAACACCTCCTTGCGGGGACCTTCTTGTCAAAGGCTACTTGCCTGTAAGTAGCTACTACTTCCCATATTTACATTTTCTATCCACGTTTAACTTATATATATCGATAGTTCGATATAGGACAAATATTTTTTACATTATTAGTGCATTTAAACATATTGAAATATGTAGCGCACTTATTTTTCATGTTTTGGTATGTGGTTTGCCGTTTGCAGGCCTCTTATATTTCGCGTTACTAATAAATTCAATTCACTTTTCGTGAATACTTACTTGTATATATTTCAAGTGATTATCTTATATGTAGAAATTATTTTACAGTATCATGCATTGTATAGGTCGTTTGAATTAGTTGATATGTATTAAGTTAGTACATATTCTTTCATGCTGAAATAGGCAAATCTATCTTATTTCGAATAGTTTAAAAGCAAATTTTGACTTTTTTTCCCCTTGTTTTGAAGCAATTGTTCGTAAGAATGATATTTTTGAGTTATTTTGCTAATTGATGAAAATATTTTGAGCCAAAAAACATAGCGATAAGGACATTTTGAACCAAAAACTTAACGAAAAGTACAACCAACTCATTTTAAATATTTACATATTGTTTCCCCTTTTTCTTAGGGGAAAATTGTATATAATAGCAAACTATTAATTCAAATTAAATGCTATAACCATACTTTGATTTAATTGTACCCCATAGCAAACTGTTGCTATTTTGCCTCTCTCCTGATGAATCTCGCTCGCCACTCTCGTTCTCGCTGGGTAGTCTCCCTCGCCTCTCTCGCTTTTATAAAAACACAAATGTATAAAATGTGTTTGTGTTTGTATAAAGCGAGAGAAAATTGTATATTTACATATATTTTCGTTCCCCTCTCTCCCCTCTCCCAGATCTCGCTTGCCACTCTCACTCGCCTCTCTCACTTTATACAAACACAAATGTATACATTGCGTTTGTGTTTGTATAAAGCGAGAGAAAATTGTATATACAAATACAAATGCATATATTTTCATCCTATACATTTATGATTATACAAATACGATATTCCTCTGCCCAGTTTTCTTTTGTCTTTCTCTCTTTCTCACTTTATACAAACACAGATTATACAATTGATTTTTTGTATATGTATACCGAAACATATTATACAATTGCTTTCTTTTGTATATGTATAGCGAAATATACATATTTATGTTTGCTATGGAGCGCAATTATGCAAACTATAGTGATAACATACAAATATGATTTTTATGTTTATTATATGTGAAAGTTGCTCTATTTTATATCGGTGAGATCAATCCTCCCTTTCCTTTTCAATTAAGCATCTTTTTTTCTTCTTACACACTGTCATTTTGAGGAAAATAAGTTAGATTGTTATATGGAAGAGGAAAACTCCATAAATTCCTTTTACTTGTTACTTGATAATTTGTCCAAAAAGATGAAACTTCACCAAACGAGTATGAGAAATTTTTATATTTTTTATAAATATAATGAAGTTTAAAATTAATATTTATTAATTTTTCACATAGTAAGAAGAATAACGTATTCGTGTGATGTCCAGATATTACAAAAGATAATCATGTTTTGATTTAAAATCAACTGACATTTATCATTCACTTGTAAATATTTTTTTAAATTATTCCCAAAAAGTTAAAAACTTATTTATTTAAGCATATTAAATTAATATTATTAGTACACAACTATCTTTGTAATAATATCAAAATATAATCTCTATAGTAGCTGTGGCATGTATAAGACATAAAATTAAAGGAAAATTTAGTATATTTCACATTTGTTTAATTTAAAATAATCATATTCAAAAAGTTTTCTTTATTATATCAAATTTCAAACTAAATTAAAATAGGACAAATAAATTAAAATAGAAAGTGTAATAAATAAATTACTATAAAATACAAACATGAACATACAACTTAATACAAAATTAATCTATTCAGTTCGTATTTATCAATGAAATTAGTTTACAAAAATAGAACTCTTCTCAAAGAAATATTACGTATTAGAACTCTGATTTATATCTTTTGTTAGAAAGTAAAATCTGATATTGCATCTTTAATTTTATTTTTGAAGAAAAGATAGGTTAAAAAACAATCCACATATACACGATAATAAATTTCAATAAGAGTCCAATTAGAACTCTTTTTCGACATTACCAACATGGGTTCATATGGTGCACTGGTGGGAGTGTTTCACCCTTAACCAGAGGTCTTGGGTTCGATCCCTGGGTATGGTGAAAATCTTGTTGGGAGCTTAACCCCCGAATAAACCCTGCAAAGCACGATCCAAATTTAATCGAAGCTCCAATGTGGACTTCGGACCGGTAGGAAACCAAAAAAAAAAGAACTCTTTTTCGACAAATTAGTAGGATTTGATAACGTATCATCTAATATGATAATAATAAAAGTTCAGTTAGAACTCTTTAGTGTGATAATTATTTTAATTTTTTTTTAAATCGCTTAGATTTCGCATTGAAGTTTCGATTAAATTCATATCACACTTGACAGCTATTCAGTTTAATGGGTGACACTTAGGAGTGTGCAAAAATCGAACTGAGCGACGAACCAAACCCAAAAAAGTGCTACTGGTTTATGGTTACTGGGTTATTGAATTAACGAGATTTTAATGATTTTATAAAAAAAATTATCGGGTTATTAGTCTGATTTTGGTTTTTGAATATTGGTTATTGGGTAAACCGATGACTCATTAAGATTGTAGTAATTTACTACTACACCTGTACATAAATATTAAATATTAGATCATGTTTGACATTACTGTTAAAAACAATTTATTTTAAGAAACACTTTTTCTAAAATGACTTGTTAGGAAAGTGCTTTTGAAAATAATAATAATTTGTGTTTGGTTAATTCAATTGAAACGAGTTTTTGATAAGCAGATTATGTTTAACTAATCATTTTTAAAAATATTTTTAAGAGTCAAATTATGAAAAAGGGAAAATATCAATGCACTTTTTATATTAAGATTATTTTATAGAGAGAAATTTTTTTTAAATGTCTATTATGAAATTGGAATTAATTTTTTACTTTTATTAAATTAATATGTACATATTCAAATTTTTAATCAATATTATACATAGATAAATAAAAAATAAATTAAATATTAATATAATAATTTAAATATAATTAAATATATCAAGAAAAATTAATTTAAAAACCATTTCACAAATTAAATCACTACATATGAAAATTCACCACAAAAATAAATAAATATAAGAAATATATTGGTTAATGTTTATATATGGCAAAGATAGTTTGGTTTTGAAAAAAATAATTTTATGCTTTTGCTTAAAAATCAGACATTTTTAGTTTCTTCCCAATCGTAGAAAAACTGCTTCGTCTACCCACTAAAAGCAGCTTAAACCTGTTAACCAAACACCTTAATATTTTTTCAAGAAACATATTTTTCTTAATCAAAGTAAGTGTTTTTGGCTTCTTAACAACAATGTCAAACATGCTCTTAATCTCAAGACTTTACTAGTTACTATTTTTTCCCTTTAGCCTTTAATTTACACTTCATAGAGACTTTTGATTTCATAACTTCACCTTATATAAAATGTCAAAGCCTAAAGTAACAACCATAGTCTTCTTAATTTCTCTTTGTGTTACACTTGTATAGTTCTTTTCTTGTTAGTTATTACTATTTATATTTTACGGGCATTAGTAAAGTTACATTATTGTCTTATCTTGTCAAATTGTAGGAGAAGTCATGTATTTGTTTTATAAGTATTTTTTATCGGTTAAACCAAAAATCGAACCGTTAATGACCAAAATTGATAAACCATCGATAAGAAATATCTTATTAGTTTAGCATTTTTAAAAATCGAAAACCGATAAGCCGAAAAGGATTTTCCCATACCCATTCAAAGGGGTGATGCTTCCAATAAGATTTTCTTCACACCTAGAGCTCAACCTGAAATCTTTGATCAAGGATGAAACTGTTCTATCAATGCACCACAAACTCAGTTTGATTTTAGTGTCATAGTAACTATTATCTATAATATGTAATTTTTTTTAAAATATAAAAATTAAATTACTATTTTTAAATAAATAGGAGCAACAAGTCATGCAGTAGTAGCTCAAGCATTTTCCCCTCCTAACACTATATAAGTAAGCACAACAAATTTGATTTAGAGAGAAAATGGGGATGAAAGAAGAAAATGCAGCGGCGAGAGTTGAAGGAGGAGTGGTGGTGGTTGATCCAGAGCCACAAAATGGAGTCGCTGCAAAGGCAATAGACTGGTTAGAATGGGCGATCATCAAATTGATCAACGGCTCAACCAAGCCACTCCCCTTTCTTCAGGGCAATTTTGCACCTACTGATGAAACTCCCCCACTTAAACACCTTCCCGTTAAAGGCCATCTTCCGGTCAGTTCAGTTCACTTTTTTCCTAGCAAAACTTTAGGAACTAGTAAATCGATGTGCATTTTGATAAATAGCTGGTGATAGTTCAGATAGGAAATAGATACACTTGATAGTTGAGTAGAGAACTCGCAAAAAAGTGAAATAGTGTGATACTTCAGTTTTTTTTTAAATCATCATTGCTAATAATAAAGAAATGGAACTTGTGGTGCCAAACTCCAACAACAACAACATACCCAGTGAAGTCCTACTAAGTGATGTTTAGGGTAGAGTATATGCATACCTTACTACTATCTCGTAGAGATAGAGAGGTTGTGGTGCGAAACTCCCATCTCATTTTTCTTTGTTATACAACTTTTGAAATTTGTGGTCTTAAATGTGTCAGAATATTTGTATGATTATAAAAGCTCGTAAGGGTAAAATGATGATTGTATTGTAAATTGTTCTCAAATTGACACTAAATATGCTTTGACCAATTAGAACACTATACTTGTTGAAGTTAACTTGTATCAGAGTGTAATAGACTGGGTTATTTGCATAGTAGCAGAATATGCATCTTTGAGACTGAATTTTTCGCAA
>JAJOOO010006156.1:0-16752 GCA_029582685.1 Solanum piurae
CTGGCATTGATGCTATTCTCACCCAGTGTAAGGCACTAACACACCTTGAAATCCAAGGGTGTTGGAATGTGGAGCTGAAGGGTGATCTTGAGGCAAGATGTAAAAAGCTTGTAGACTTTCGGAACCCTTGGATCGATGAACATGAGGATAACCTTGTTGATTCCTCGGATGATGATAGTAACGAGGATGAATCTGATGATGAGTCAATCTACTCTGAATCGCCCTCTTCATCAGATTTGGATTAGATGGTTGCATTGCACCACCTGCTAAGTCTCTTTATGCTGTTGTTTTGGGAGCTTTTGGATTCGTATTTATGCAGATCACTGCGCGTAGACATTCTAAATATGGGGTTTTTGTTTGTCTTTGAGACATGTTATCAGTAAGAGTTGTAAACTCTATGCTTGAAACTTGAATTAGTACTTGAAACTTTGCTATGCTGTTTGATGAAATTACTATATGCTGCAATGAACATGTTACTAATCTATTATTTTTGGCTTCTTTATAATCTTGTTTTGCAGTATTTTTGGTTGATAAGCATCCTACTTTTGATTATCTTTTTGATAATTTTTTTAATCAATTATTAGACTTAGTGCACGAGCCTTGTGAACTACATTGCGTAATGTCATACTTGTTATCTCTACATCAACAAGTAGCATAAAGCATGCTGTTGCTTTACTTTGTTAATGAAAAAAGATTTACTTGTGTGCCAAATCAAGTTACATATTTTTTTTTGGGTTCATTCAGGAAAAGCACTCCAATTTTTTTGAAACTCGCATTCGGAACTTCTGATTAATTAATGGTAGATAATCCTATCGCACGGCTAGATGATAGTAAAATAATCTATATACTCCTCTATTTAATCATTCGACCCAATCCAATTAACTAATGTTTAGCAGTACAATTTTGAGAAAAGTCTTATGGTTAATCTCAAATATTAGTACTACTAAGCATTTACTTTTAAAAAGAAATATTGATCAGTATAGTGGCATTTTAGCCATTTTATAGCCAACATGGATAAAGCAAGAAAAGAAAGAGTAACAACATTTTAACAAAAGAGAGAAGGACTTTAGCCATTTTTATATTTTTTGTAAAAAAGGTTTAGGACTAATATTAGTAGCATTTCATAAGTGAGGTTCATATTTTTTTTAATTTTGGCTCACGCCTCGAACCTACACCTCGGACGTGGCTGGCACTCGAGAACCATTGCTGGCCCCAAGCGAATCTTGTCCTGGCTTACTTACTCAGTGAAAGACTCTAAGCATTATTACAATGATCAAATGCACGTACTCAATTGTTAAACAAGATAACTTAGAATGTTTAAAAGTCAACATTCAACTTGGCCAAAGTGGCAACTCAAGTCTTAACATAAGAAATAACAATGTAAAGACAACTAAACTACTAACTGTCTGACTGTCTATGAAGCCTCTAAAACAAAGAGCGATATCGGGACAAGACCCCCGATCATCCTAACAATGAAATACTGAAAGCAAAGTAAAAGGAGTCCTCCGGAATGCAATGAGGCTCACCAACTGACTCTGAATGCTCAACTGGATCAACGAGGCGCTGGGTGATGATCTTAGTTTCCTGTGTCGGCATCATAAAAAGATGCAGGCCAACTGGCATCAGTACATTGAATATACGAGTATGCGAGTTGGAATGCTAAACGCAACATAGACTTGAAAAGAATCTGAAAGAAACACTTACCTTGGCTTTACTCAACTCCTGAATAACTTAACTCAATATAAAGCAATGAACATATGCAATATATAGAAAGCTTGTAAAACAGCGGAAAATAACTTACTTCGTTAAAGAAAATGCAATAACAAACTCAACTTTACTCATATAATAAAGTAATATAGTTTTCTGTGGGAGATTCTCTAACCGACAATCACCACTATGAGCCTAAGTGGTGATACATTATCTTGCCCACGGTGCCAGAACTGTCCTATACTTTGCCGTCATATAGAACGCCTTAACTAAGTAGATCCACTAGTCTATGCTAAAAACATCTTAAGGAGTCATCTAAAAAGTATGATCCTTTACTACCCATGATGGCTACAAGGTTTATGGAGACTTGAGTTAATATGAAATCGCATCCCCATATCGGTGCTCAATACTACTCCCAAAATATACTTAGCTCATATGTTTTTTTTAAAAACAAACTTCTTTCTTTGGTTTGAGATAATCACTCAAAACTTAGCTTAAAAGCTCTCTTGGAGTCGATGTTCCCTTTCTTGTTCAAATGTGAAAACATTTTAAACTCTTGGGAATACTTAGTTCCTTTATAACTTTTGGAGAAATGAACTCAACTCTTTACTCTTTGCTTAACTTAAAACTTAAGTCTTAGAATAAAGTTAAAACGTTTGTAAAAGACTTTTGAAAAACTTTAATGAATTTCTCTTGACTTGCTTCTTAATTTCTAAACTTGACTCTTAACTTTCCTTGAATTGAAATATGGATTCAAGGATTGTGATTTGTGATAGGAAAGATCTCATGATGTTTAGGAGTGTTTTTAGATAGCTAAACATGAGAAAAAATAAAAAAAATCACTGTCTGAGGGTCCGTGACGCGGAGCCAGTGCCCAGATTTGCCCGCCTAATTTTCTTCTTAGTTTTCCATCCCCAATTCACCCAAACTCGGTTATTTTTCCCAAATTTTTGTAGATACAAATACCCAACAAATGTACCTAAGAACCTAACTCCAACCAACTCAATAATTTGACGTAATGATCTCAGAAACTTCTCAGTTTCAGCCCAACTCAAGAACAATATCAATTCAAGAATAGATATCAAGAACATCAACTTTCAAACTCTTTTAGAACGAATTCACGTTGAAATAAACATGTTTGACACGTGGGTGAACAAACCCAACGTTATGAAAGCATCACATACCTTGTAGGATTAAATCCTTGGAGAAATCCACACGAAAATCTCCAAGAAATCGACAAACTTTGAACTTTTCTTCTCCTTTTTCCTCTTTTCTCTTTTCTCCAAGCCCTAGCATGAACTTCAGCTTTTCTAAACTGGTCTAATTCTGATTAGACCCTAACTTAATTGCCAAAAATGAAATAAAACAATTGGGCAAGGAAAAGACTAAAATACCCTTCCAAAATTCGGATTAGACTTTCCTTATCTAAATAGCCCAATTTCCAAAGGGCATATCTCACTCATACGAACACGGAATCGCGCAAACTCAGCGGCGTTGGAAAGATTATTCCAAGATCTTTCCTACGATATCTGGAAACACACCTAACTTCTCTTGAGCTAGGAGTTATGGTTGTTTGAAGTTGACCAAAACTCATCCTTAACTTAACTTTAACAAATTTCCAGATTTTCATTATTTCCTAAAATCACTATTTCCAATTCTTCTCTCCTTCCTAGTTATTTCAATTTGCGAAATGTTACACTAGCTGTCAAACCAGGTAGTATTATTTCTATTAGAAGTATCGCTAATGGCAAACGGAAATGTTAGAAATTAAAAATTTACTAAATATAGAAAATAATATATTTTTCAAAACAGATTTTAAAGAAAAATAAATAATTAAAAAAAAAAAAAACTTACACAAGTTTAGATCCCTAAATAAAATCTCATAAAGTTGGGTGAAGTGGGGGGTCAGAACATAAATATCTGAGTTAACTTGGACCTACAAAACTATATGAAAAAAGTACATATCTAAGCAAACGTACTTAGTATATCTACTTAACTATATTTTAAGAAAAAAATATTATAGGTGATAATTTTGAGTGGAAGTCCTCACTAAACATATTGGCACATGCCATCCCCTTAAATAGAAACCTTAGTGACCTCATTCATCAATGAGTTACTTTTTATTTGATAAGTCATTTATTTAGTGATTTTTTTACATAAAAGTTGGCATATGGTGGACTAGACAAGAAAGGCCAACAACAGGCTGTCTATTCCTTATTACCACTCAAGCCTGTTCTGTTTTCTTCTTCACATTCTTTTATCTCCTTGGCACATTACCACTACCCTACCACCTTCAATAATTTAATCCCTCCCAAGAAAAAGGTGTTGTAATAATGCTTACATTGAATAAAGAAACACTGCTTTTGCATATTCATCACCATATCATTGTCTACAGGTACTATAGTTGATGGTGACATATTTAGAGCATATATATCGAAATTCAGTAGTTTTTGCTCAAATTAAATGTATTATATTAAGAATGTTATGATCCATCCGAAACAACACGCATCATTTTTTTTTTTCCAGATCCTATTTGTGGAATTACATTGAGTATGATAATAAATATTTGATCATAGTCGAAGGTGTAGTGAAAACAATTTTTCTATCTTTACTAGATAGAGTTAAGGTTGTATACACAACATCCTCTCCAGATACTACTATTAAAATTATACATCGAATATATTGTTGTTGTTGTTGTAAATATTTGAACTATATAAGCAATTAGTTATTGTTATATATTAACTTGATATTCTTATAAGAATTGATAAATTTTAAATTTTAAATTGGTAAATCATATATCTACGTGTCAAAATTATGCAAGGGGGACTTTAGACTAGTCATTATCTCCAGTCCAACCTTTTTATCTTTCTTTGATTTTTGATATCCTACGAATAGTCCTCATTCAATTAAAACAAATGTGCATTACAAATGGTGTATCATGTCACTAATTTATATGTTAAGCTAACACATCAAAACTACTTTTTATATTATGGATAGGCAGAACATTAGTGTCACTTTTCATAATCATACATTAATAATTAACGATTACTTCTCAATTCCAAACTTTTTAAGAACTTTTCAAAATCACTTCAAATAATTAAACTCAATTACACTCTTTTTTTTATTGAAAACTCTTCACAATCATATTAATAATAATAGTATTAATTAGTTGTACCAGAATCCATATATCTGAAAAAATAAGAACATTGTCCCATAGCCCATACCACATATCTTTATGGTTCCAATACTAACCCCCAAAAGGTCTTTAAATCTCTCAACTACCCCATCCTATATTTCTTTTTTGCTTCAAAATATAATATTACTACTATAATTCAAGATAAAGATTTCCATATGAAAAAGGAAAAAATAATAGCATCAGTTTGACAAAATATCCGACCTTCCATTATTAATAGTATGTATTAATGATCAAAAACATATACTTAAATCATTCCTATTGATTTAGTAGTTGCACTTTTTAACCATCAATTATTTTATTCTTCTACTTGAACTATCATATCAACGTTCAAGTAGAAAAATGAAACAATTGATAGTTGAAATGTGAAACTCACGAGAAAGTGATAATTTAAATGTATTTTTGATCATTATCCGTTAATATTATAATAAAAATGAAAGAACATATGGTCATCTTTTGGTATGTGTTGTGTGTACCCCACTTGGGCTAAGTGGTAGTGTCAGTATCAAACATTCGAACATGTCAATTGTAGCTGAAGAAAACAAAATAGCAGCTGGAAGAGAAACACAATTCATAATCCATCAGGTTTCCCTCCATCAATGTGAAAGGCCTCTCCCTCCACACTTCTATCACTTGCAAGGCCCATATGTTTTTTTTTTTTATAATACATAGACATGACCCTAACTTGGCGTCAGCTGGTAACTATGACATTTAATTTTGGGTATGCACAAATAGACACTTAAACTTGTATAAAATTAAACAAATAGACACATCCGTCCTACTTGGCACCCTACATGATAATTTTGTGTCCTACGTGTATTATGACATGTAGAACATGTGTCTACTTGTTCAATTTTATACAAGTTTAAGTGCTTACTTGTGCACACTCAAAGTTGGAGGGCATAGTTGTCCACTGAATCCAAATTAAGGGTCATGTATTATTTTTTCTGAAGTTTACTGACTCGACTAATTCAATTTATGTTGCATAAAGTTATAAGGAGTAGAACCCAAATTTTATCCTTTATGAGTTCTAGATTTAGAATGACCTTCCAATTGGTATGAATTAATGCCTTTTAACTTGGTTTCAATTAGCATCGTTGTCCTCCAATTTTGGGTTTGCACAAGTAGGTAATTGAACTTGTACAAAATTGAACAAGTAGACACATGGATCCTATATGACAATTCACATTCTACCTTGCTTCCTGCATGTAATATGCCACGTTTGATGTGTGTGTCTAATTGTTCAATTTTATACAAGTACTTACTTGTGCACACTCAAAGCTGGAGGACATAGATGCCATCTGAAGCCAAGTTAAATGACACATTTATGTATTATGTCTTCTCAAAATATATAGTACATGCTTAATGAATATTTTAATACAAATACATTATTCAAGGAAAAGTTATTATTGGGTTCAACTAAATTGCATGTGGCGCCTCTACATGAAGACACCAAAATGCATGCCATTTACTAACTAGGATTTCCTTCATTTTCAAAACTCGAACCTAAAACCTCGAAATTTTAAAATTAAGAGATCTAATCCATCCCCGGTAGTGAAAAGCCCACATGTTGAAACAGGAGAAAGTCATCATAAAGAAGATAGAGAAAAGAAATGTGAATTATTATTTATTTTTGAATACATAAAAGAAAAGCATACACCTTATTCTAATGTCTTGTATTTCCACTGTTTCCATCATGAAAAAGGTTTCATTTATTTATTTTTCTTTGGTGGGACTTTTAAGGCTAGAGTCCTAGTTAAGTAGAGTTGGTTACTTCAGAAGATTTTGGTTATTTTTAGAAATGAATGAGAAAACCTATGATATCTTTTTGGTGTTAAATGCCTACTAATCTTAGTAAATTCTCATAAAAAAATATGCTTCAATTCCCAAGGCTCTGTTACCAATAGATCTTCTATTTTAACAAGAAACTTCCCTTTTTGTATTCTTATGTTTAAATTACTCCCAAAAAGATCTTGTTGCTTCATCCAAGTGTCATTCTTTGTTTAAATTACTCTCATGAGGTAGTTCTAAATTCATGGCAAAGAAGAAGAGCTGGTTCAACTTGCTCAAGACATTTTTCGTTTCAGGATCAGAATCAAGATTAGACAAGGTAAATGACTTCACCTATGTCAATCAATTTCTAGTAGATCCCGTAACACAGGGCAGAGACGAATTCAGAATTTAATCTTTATAGGTTCCATTCAAGATTCCGAGTTCTTTGAAGATACGTGTTAAAAAAACTTTATGTTGTAGCGTTTTAACGTATATATATATATCTATGATCTGAGTGAAAAATTGTGGGATCAGTTGAATCCACCTTCCTGCCACGGAATGTAGGTGATCTTTATGTGTTGAACTTGTATATCCAATTATATTGACATTGTGCAGCTATTGTATCTGTAGGGAAAAAGGAAAGGATGGGTATTTACAAGGCTAAAGATTAGAAGATTGGTGGCGACCTCGGCGTTGTCACCACCAAGGGAAAGGAGACAACACAAAGCAGAAGAGAAGCAGAACAAGCATGCTATAAAGGTAGATGTTGAAACAATTAATGAATCAAATGCAGATGCTGAAACTCCAATAGTTGAAGCTGAAATCGGCACTGAGTCTATCTGCCACAGGCCGAAAAATGAAACTCTTGTATTGTCAAAAATGACTATTCATTGCCAAGAAACAAAGTACTGTTACCTCTATGAGAGAAGGATTGAAAATCTTGCTGCCATCAAAATTCAGACAGCATTTCGCGGCTATCTTGTATGTTTTTTTTTTCTTTCGCGATCTTCTGTTAAGGTCAATTCTCTGCAATCACAAGGAAATGTTTTTCACCCTTGAGTTCAATTTCAGGCAAGGAAAGCTTTGAGGGCACTAAAGGGATTAGTGAGGCTTCAAGCTATTGTTCGTGGTAGGGCTGTTCGACGTCAGGCTATTGCTACACTTAGGTCCTTGCAGTCAATTGTAAACATTCAAACGGAAGTATGTGCAAAGAGATGTGATAATCAGGTGAAAACCACAGTACATTGTCAAGAAAATACGTTGCTGGATCTCGGAGAGAAAGATATCAAGGTAAGAAGTTGTGCAATGCTCCAGTCAAATCTAACATGATATATGCATCATGTTTTGTTGTTTCTTTCTATATAGACATAGCATCAAATTACTAGGGATATAGTGAACCAAAATTTTAGGGACTTTTCGTGTAGTCCACCTCTGTTCGATGCATAAGAAACTCTAGAGTGGAGAAAGGCATAGTTCAACTCATGCTTAGTATAGAAAATTCTTATGATGATGAGAGTAGTTTTCACAAAATAATCATCTCCCACTTTAAGGTATAATAACTGAATCCAGCTTAGTCGATTCGTTTAATTCTGCAGATTGATCTGAACAGCCAGAAAAGGTGGGACAATCGGTATTTATCTAAGGAAGAAGCAAACAAGATGTTCTCAAGCAAAAGGGAGGCTGCGATCAAGAGAGAACGTATAAGAGAATACTGGTTAAGCCATCGAGTAAGTATCTTATCGATTTCTCAATTCCTTGATCATATTCATCACACAGACTATGAATTATAATTTCACAAGGGGGTATTCTTACTTGCAGAGGTCAACAGAGTCAGACGTAAATGGAAGAAGGCGATACTGGTTAGAACAATGGGTAGATGCTCAGCTGGCTAAAAGAGATGACCTTAAGAACGTGGACACGCTTTTCTCAGCAAGAAACAGAGAAGAATTCGAGAGAAAAGAAATGAAACCAAAGCCTTCTCTGAGACAATACCATACAGATCAAGAATTGGTTTCACCAGTATATGTCCCAAGAAGATCATTTCACCACAGAAGACAGAAATCAAGTGGGGATCATGACAATACTTTCATGGGCTCTCCTTCGATTCCAACTTACATGGCAGCCACGGAATCTGCAAAAGCAAAAGCAAGATCAATGAGCTCACCAAGGCTAAGACCTATCAATACTGATGTCTACTCTGAGATTAATTCTCCCTACAAATATAAACTATCTCCCATTTCTTCTATCAACAGCGATGCCACGGTCACAAGTAGGATTGGAAGTGTTCCTGGCTTCTCACAAAGATCACCATGCTTAAAAGGAACACCTGGTCCCATAAAATCAACCAGGAGCATTAAGGACCTTAGCTTTGGATCAGATGGGGCATTTGCAAATTGGGATCGCATCGGTGCCTGCAGGTGATCGATTGACTAAAATGAAAAATATAGATTGTAATGTAATAGATGGAGTGGTTTCATAATATTATATCTACTCTAATCGTTTGTGTGAGTTTGAATCAGTGTCGTCTGAACATTTTCTGCTTGACAATGGAAAGAATCATTTCAATGCAAAGCAAATAGCAAGTATCTGTCATAGTTTTAGGACACGAAGCATTAGGTATAACTTCCTCTACTTCCAACGCACAGTAGAAGAATGAACAAACAATATATATAAAACAACTAGATTGCCCTATCCCGTGTTGTGCACAGGCATTTCTCGAACTTTATTGTACAAAAGAGGTGCAACTAATATTGAGAAAGGTAATTTCATGCTTGTTTTAGTTCTTTAATTTAATAGGATTACCCAAAAAGAAATAGAGATGCCATCAAGCTAAATATTAACATAATATGCTTCATATTATATATATTCTTTCTTCCTGGAATAAATCTCTTACTCAAGATATGCTACAAATTAAAGTTATGCCTTATGCAACTAGGGATGACAATGGGGTTGGTGTGGGTGCGGGGTGGGTTCAAATTATTTTTCTTTGCAAAATCATGTGGTTGCGGGTTAAGGAAGTCGTAGTCTGACTAGTAGATTGATGAAAGATTTAAAGCAGAATAGTAAGACATGCTGGAGTTAAGTATTGGTGTGAATGAGAAATGCGGAAAATTTGAAGCTAAGTTCATTTTTGATAAGAACTTTCTCCCTCACTGGTGGTGGAAAGAAAGATTAGTGTGCTTATATATAGAAGCACTTCTTCAAGCTGATAAAGAGTTGAGAAGAAAGTCCCTTTGCGACAATCTGCATTTTTAACATTTTTAATCAACAATTGACATGCGCATGACCCTTAACTTGGCATTAGACTAGTTATGAACCTGCATTTTTAATCAACAATTGACATGCTATAATAAGTCAATTTTGCATGTAAACTCGACTCAAACATGTAAAAAAGGGTCAATAACCCATTCATTTATTAACTCAGTCCATTTTAATTCAGTTCAACCAACTGAATCAATCAACAATTGACATGCTATAATAAGTCATTTTTGCATGTAAACTCGACACAAACATGTAAAAAAGGGTCTCCATTCATTTATTAACTCAGTCCATTTTAATTCAGTTCAACCAACTGAATTAAAACATATAGAGAGAGGGGCCGGGTACCATTTTGGCTCCATTATGCCTGTCAATTTCACTCTCAGATGACACAAGGTGCATGGCCAACACAATGCTTATTCATTAGAATATATTGCAAAGAAAGATTATAGTTACATACATTGCCACTTTATTTAGGAGTTACAGAGTGGCAGTATTATTCCAACGCATTCATAAGATGCTGGTGAGCAGTCCGCTGCAAACAACTTTCAGAAAACACACAGAATCATATTTTTAATGACATAAATATAATATAGCCTAAGAGAATTTCTTTCGAAGTTGTGCAATATGTGTCTCATCAAGCTGGAAGCCTTTGGCAAGAATGTCGTCCGGAACAGGTGGTTCTGAAGCAAGGATTGATCTAGGGATCATGACAAGTCCAGGATTTTGACTGTTCACAAAAGTGAGATAAGTAGCTTTTTTGTTTCCCACATTATACTGGAAGTGAATTAGACCTTGTGGGAGCACATATACATCACCAGGATTCAAGATTTTGGAAAAGAGGTGACTTTTAAAGAAGTTTGTAGGATCAGGGACGAGAAACCCTGCATATAGAGTACCCTCCAGGATGGTTATCAGGGCAGAAGCTTGAGGGTGCATGTGAAGTGGAGCAATACTCTGTGGCTCCAAGTTAAAACGAGCAATAGACATACCAAGAGTGTTAAGTCCAGGCATTTTGCTTACATCCACAAAAGTTGCAGCAATACCAACCACCGGCACTGCATTTCCACTAACATTAAGACCTGAAGCAAAGAAATCATCTGCTGTTGCAAGCTTTGGGTCTTTGCAAATCTTTCCATTCACGAAAACTGCACAGGTGAAATAAAATGAAGCTAACCATATTATTCAGATAATAACAAATGACAGTATTACAGAAAGACGATTAACCTGATGCCTGAGAGTTGTTAACCGCAACACATATGTCCTGTAGAGGTTGTTATCATAAGCATATTCAGGGGAATTACAAAAGAAAGCAGTAATGACTAAACTTGTTATGAACCACCACATGTTCATTGTTATCATCTGCAAAGTTTTGTTTGCTTTTGTTATGATTGTTCTCCAAACAACCAGAAATGTGTGACTATTTATACTTGAGAGAAAAACAAGTGGTATTGAAATTTTAGCATCAGTCTATTTGGTAGGGCTAAGTATAGAGTTCCAAATGGAACAAATTATATGGTGCCCTGAGATTATGTAGAGATTCACACGTTTTTCCATTAGGAAGAGGGGTAATTTTGGATTAGAAAATAATAGGTTGGGTTTTGAGGGACCAATAGATAGCGGAAGCTTAAAAGGGAAACGTACATAAATTACACCCGTTTAGGAGCTAATTACTTAGATACAATATTCTAGAGTGGAGAAAGGCATAGTTCAACTCATGCCTAGTATTGCAAAAAATAAATCCACAACTGAGATGTGATCTTGCAATGGAACTAGATTGAATTTTTTTGTGATGATGAGAGTAATTCTCATTAGGTATAATAACTATTCCAGCTTAGTTAATTCTTTTAATTCTGCAGATTGATCTAAACAGACAGAAAAGGTGGGACAATCGATATTTGTCTAAGGAAGAAGCAAACAAGATGTTCTCAAGCAAAAGGGAGGCTGCGATCAAGAGAGAACGTATAAGAGAATACTGGTTAAGCCATTGAGTAAGTATCTTATCGATTTCTCAATTCCTTGATCATATTCATCACACAGACTATGAATTATAATTTCACAAGGGGTACTCTTACTTGCAGAGGTCAACAGAATCAGATGTAAATGGAAGAAGGGGTACTGGTTAGAACAATGGGTAGATGCTTAGCTGGCTAAAAGAGATGACCTGAAAAACATGGACACACTTTTCTCAGCAAGAAACAGAGAAGAATTTGAGAGAAAAGAAATGAAACCAAAGCCTTCTTTTAGACAATACCATACAGATCAAGAATTGGTTTCTCCAGTATATGTTCCAAGAAGATCATTTCACCATAGAAGACAGAAATCAAGTGGGGGTCATGACAATACTTTTACGGGATCTCCTTCGATTCCAACTTACATGGCAGCCACGGAATCTGCAAAAGAAAAAGCAAGATCAATGAGTTCACCAAGGCTAAGACCAATTAATACTGATGTCTACTCCGAGATTAATTCTCCCTACAAGTACAAACTATCTCCCATATCTTCTATAAACAGCGATGCCACGGTCACAAGTAGGATTGGAAGTGTTCCTGGTTTCTCACAAAGATCACCATGCTTAAAAGGCACACCTGGTCCAATAAAATCAACCAGGAGCATTAAGGACCTTAGCTTTGGATCAGATGGGGCATTTGCAAATTGGGATAGCATCGGTGCCTGCAGGTGATCGATTGACTATAATGAAAAATATAGATTGTAATATAATAGTTGGAATGGTTTCATGATATTATATCTACTCTAATGGTTTGTGTGAGTTTCCATCAGTTTCGTCTGAACATTTTCTCCTTGACAACGGAAAGGATCATTTCAGTACAAAGCAAATAGCAAGTATCTGTCACAGTTTTTAGGACACGAAGCATTAGGTATAACTTCTTCTACTTCCAACACGCAATAGAAGAATGAACAAACTATATATAAATATTTAAAGCGGAATAATAAGACATGTTGTAGTTAAGCTAAGTATTGGTGTGAATGAGAAATGCATAGAAAATTGGAAAATTGGAAAATTTGAAGCTAAGTTCCTTTTGATAGGAACTTTCTCCCAAATTGGTGGTGGAAAGAAAGATAAGTGTGGTTATATATAGAAGCACTTTTTTAGCTAATAAAGAGTTGAGAGACTGTCAGGTGCACAACCTCTCTGTACCCCTACTTAAACATGTAGAGTATGTTTGGTATGGATTTTCTAAGAAAACATTTTCCTTCATACCAAATCGTTCGCAGTACTCAGATTACACAGTGCTTATTTATTAGTATATATTGCAAAGAAAGATTATAGTTACATGCATTGCCACTTTATTTAGGATTTACATACATTGCCACTTTATTTAGGATTTACAGAGTGACAGTATTATTCAGATGCTGGTGAGCAGCGCGCTGCAAACAACTTTCAGGAAATACACGAATCATATTTTTACTGATATATAATATAGCCTAAGAGAATTTCTTTCGAAGTTCTGCAATCTCTGACTTATTAAGTTGGAATCCTTTGGCAAGAATGTCGTTCATAATAGGTGGTTCTGAAGCAAAGATTGAACTTGGAATCATGATGGCTTCAGGATTTTGACTGTTGAAACTAGCTAGAAAAGTAGCTTTTTTGTGTTCCACATTATACACGAAGCGAATTAGACCCTGTGGGATCAAAAACACATTGCTAGGATTCAAGATTTTGGAAAAGAGAACTCTTAAAAAAGTTTGCAGGATCAGGTACAAGAAATCCAGCCTAAACAGTACCCTCCAGGACCCTGTGGTTCCAAGTCAGCACGAACAATAGAAATACCAAGAGTGTTAAAGTCCAGGCATGGTGGTTACTGTTAGCCTCATAAGATCGGATAATTTTAATAATGAAACACTTAACCGACTTGTAACTTGTTGCTGGCAAAGAAGGAAAAAGATGAGCCAAGAATATAATACCTAAAGAAGGAGAAAATATGTTCATCAATCAAGGGATGCAGAATATATTCAAGATAGCCAAAATGGCAAAGAAATCAAAAGGGAAAACAAATATTGCATTTACTATTGCAATAAAGATATGTCTTGATCTCTAGAATCAATCAGATTCCAGAATCAATCAAGCAGATCATGATCAATCAGAGATTCCAGAAATCAATCAAATATATTCAAGATTGTAGAAGATATTCAAGATTGAAGAACAAATCACCTAAGGAAGGAAAGAGATAATGTGCATCAATCAAAAGGATACTTTCAAGACAACAAGATCAGTTAACATCCAAGACTACAAGGAAGAAATCGAAATCAAGGGATGCATTCAAGTTAACGAGATCAGCCAAAGATTCAAAACCACAAGAAGATCATCATACAAAGGAATAAATCGATTTGCTCATGCACATATCTGATATGGCCATGATTCAGCAAATCAATCAGAATAAAATCAAGGACTTAATCAAAGATCCTTGATTCAAACTCCCTTGGGTTTCCGTTAAAGAGCAAAGTCCTCCAAAGCTATATAAACCTCTCTTAGCCATAGTTGTGAAGTACGCACTTCACTTGAACTTATATTGTAATCTTCTTTTATCTTTCATAAAACTTTGTACACACTTGAGTGAACAATTGAAAAGAAAAGAGAAAGAAAGATCTGAGTGTAGGTTATACAAGTAGAGGTTGTGTCGAAGAAGAAGATCTGATTTTCATATCAGACGGGGCTCTTAAATTGTAACATTCTGTAACACCCAAGTTCTCAACAAGCTCTTAAGGAAACTCTTGTAACCCAAAGGGACTGGAAGTAGGCACCACATCGGTGTTCCGAACCAGTATAAACTCTCTGTGCCATTTACTTACTGCTTTTACTATCTCTGTATATCTGTTTTACTAACGTGCAGGTGAGTCGACTGACCAGAGCAGGAAGTGGACTGAAGGGAATTTTAATACTCCCCCCCTCTTGACTTTCAGTTACATCCATACGAGTTGCAGCAAAACCAAACAAAGTCGCTGGATTTCCACTAACATTAAGACCTGAAAAAAAGAAATCATCTGCTGTTGCAAGCTTTGGGTCTTTGCAAATCTTTCCGTTCACAAAAACTGCACAGGTGAAATAAAATGAAGCTAAGCATATTATTCAGATGATAACAAATAACAGAATTATAAAAAGACGATTAACCTGAAGCGTGAGAGTCATTAACAGCAACACATATGTCTTGTAGAGGGTTGTTATCATAAGCATAAGAAGGAGAATTAGAAATGAAAGCAGTAATGGCTAAAGTTTTTATGAACCACCACATGCTCATTGTAATGATTTGGATTTGTTATGATTTTTTCCAAACAATCAGAAAGATGTGACAACTTATACTAGAGAAAAACAAAAGGTATTGAAAATTTAGCTTGGAGTCTATTTGGTAGGGCTAAGTATAGAGTTCCTAATGAACCAATTAGCATGGAGTCTATTTGTTTGCTCTTGTTAGACAATGCTATATGCATTGTATAGTAATAACAAAAAAATTTAGAATAAGATTTAATTACAGGTTGTATAATTATAGCAATATATACCCTTTCTTAAAATAGGACTCTAACACTACAATTTTATAGCTATAAATATTTTCTAATATATCATATCCTAAATTAACAGAAATACTATTTAGGAAATCTCATGTCTCTCTAGCATGGTATCAAGAGCTACCATCTAAATTTTTTCGTGCTCTCTGTTTACTCTACACAGGTACCCTGCACCTTTTATCTTTCTTTTTTGTATTCTATCTGGTCAATGAATTCACAATCATCCTGCACGATTTGATCTCCACAATATTGGATGGTTCCAATTTTGCTCTATGGTAACTCCACTTCGTAATCTTTGTTCAAGGTAAGGGCCTTTCTCGGTAGCCAACAGATGCAAAAGAGTTGATATAATGATATTGAAATATTGTTGACTTGTTACCGTACTTGAAATTTGAAGAAGACATCGAAAAACAAATTTGATCTCCTTTTTGTAAACAGACGGCATTAGATTTTGCACAATGTAGAATGTTTGATCGTTTGAGAGACTTCACATATTCGAGAATAAAAATAGTGATAGAGTAATGAAAAAGATAAATATAAGAATAATAGCGTGGGTTCATTTAAATCATCTAGATAAGACAACAAAATAGATAACCATGTAAGAAAGAATTACTATAATTACCTAACACACTATTCCATTTTTCTTTTCAAATTTAATAGTATTGGAGTTTTTGTTAACAATATATATATATATTCTTTAATGGCCTTATAATCGAGTCGTTCCTCATATCTTCTATCAACAGCAATGCCATGGTCACAAATCGGATGAGCAACGTTCAGGGTTCTCACTTCTCACAAAGATCACCATGCTTAAAAGGTACACCTGATCCCATAAAATCAAGGCATAATACATAAATTGGATCCTAAATTTGGCTTCGAATTTTAAGTATGACCTCTAACTTTTAAAGTGCACAAGTAGGCACTTCAACTATCCAATTCTTAAACAAAAAAACACGCGAATCCAACCTGGCATAACGCGTGATTGAGACACAATTCAGGCGCGTCAGGGGTATTTTTCGAGGCCCACAACAGTAAAAAAAATAAAAAAATAAAAAAAATCGGAAATGACAATTTTACCCTTAATGAATCCCTTTTAAATATATCTTTATTTTTTTCAAATCAAAATCCCATTTTTCTTCTTCTTCTTCCTAATTCTAGTACTCAAACTTTTTTTCTCTTTTTGTGCACAATTTATGATCATTTTTTATGTAATGACTTCTAATTTTTTTTGTCATTGTGTAAAAAGAGCTATAATGAAATTAAAAATATTTTTGAAATTAAACTTAATTTTTTTTGGG